>JACEIK010005112.1:0-31906 GCA_018107945.1 Datura stramonium | reverse complement strand
CTCATAATTTTGAGTTAGTTGCACAAATTAAATGCCTGCCCTCTGGAAAAAACCATATGAAATGTGCAAGAACTTACACCGGAGAATCTTACAGATAAGATAAGCATAAATACAAACATGGACTTGCGGTAAGGACCAGGCATGAAGAGACTTGTTTTAAAGACAGATCAGTTCAAATAATGCCATCATCTCTCTGTCTAACCAATGCCACCATCTCCGAACCTTCGAGTCTGTTCCGCTTCTTTTCTTTTCTTCATTTTGTTTTCCTTTGTAGGCAGGGCCCTATTTGCATTTATTTGATTTATTCCCCCTTGGTGAAGGTCAGGAGGAGGCGAGATCTCTAGACACGGGGCTTCTGGTAAAGGCACATAAGAAAACATGTTAGGTTGAACCTTTTTTAAGGAAAAGAAATTTATTACTAATCAAGTTTAAAGTTCAATAACATGTTATCTTGAATTTAACATTTACTCATTACACATTATTTTTGTGAACCCCAAGGAAAAAATAACACCCAGGGATTAAGGAACCAGAGAAAGCAAGAGAAGTGTAACCTTTGGTCATTTGGTGGCGCTCTCCATCTTTTCTCGCACTTGGTCATAAGCATCGAGCAGATCTGCCCGTTTATTTGCTACTTCTACTAGAATTTCAAGAGCTGCAAAAGACAAAGCCACTAATGTAATCAAGATGAGGCACAGAAAGCTTGCATGAATAGATAAGTCACAGAATTGATGCCAGATTTCAGCAAGTTCTATAGATGGTTAGACACACCAGGTCTAGGGTAGTACGGTTTATTTGGCTGGAGAACAGAGAGACATACATACACTTTGCTCTCATGCTCACGTTATTTCTATTTACTTCCTCTGCTTTAATTTGTTTGTCTTACTTTCCTTTTTAATCCGTTTCAAAAAGAATGTCTCTTTCCTTTTTTTGACAACTCGTTAATTTTAATTTTCCACATGCCATGTTCAAAACCACAAAATTAAATGGTATTTTGGTATACTCCACATATTTTTGGTTTAAAACCACGAGATTTAAAAGTTTTCTTTATCTTCTTAAACTCTATGTCAAGTCAAAACAAGACAATCAAATTGAAATTGAGGAAGTAATATTTTTGACACTTCTAATTCTCAAAAGTTTAACTTCATCCGGGATTCTTTGTTACTCCGAGCCACTTTTATCTCCAGTATACCAATGTGAAAAGATACTTCTGATGCTTGTTGGAGGTGAAAGTAATTTACCTGTCTCAAATGACGATTGGGCAGCTCGAAGCTTTGGAGAGACCAGCATCCCAAACATGGATAATGACTTGAGTCGCTCTTTTCGAGCCTAGTAAAGAAATAACAGTACCATTAAAAATTAATGTACACAATAATGCTCAATTTAATTCTAGTCTAACCCTGCCAAATTATTAAAGAGAGACGTTATCAAGAAAGAGAATAGGAAGATTAATAAAAAGAGAATCGTAAGATTGATATGAGCCCTGAACTTAAAAGATTCAGCAAATGTGACATATAAAAGGTATTGCCAAAAAAGAAAATCCAATCGGTTATTTTTTATTATATATGCAATCTGAAATCCGAAAATCCAACAAACTTTAGCAGACTTATTAACACTTGATCTTAGCCAGAAGGCTGGGAAAGGTAAATTCAAACATTGCAGATTTGCACTCTGCCTATCCAATTTTGGCACCTAGCTCAGAGATAAAAACTAGGGGGATTTGATGGACTATTTCATTAAAGTTAATGAAGAGTGCTTTGAAATGATGATATATAACATGACATGTAAAAGAGAAATAGTCTGTTGAGAAGATGTCACATGAAGGACCAAATAATAAACACAATGTCGACTGACTTGGACTCTTAAATACGGGGATATTCTATCACTTCTGGGAATGGTGTCAACTAAGTTGAGACAGAAAGTTTACATTTTGTGTGTCCTAAATTAGACTAGTGGTTCTTGTAATTAGTACTAAAGGCAATACGGAGCAATTGTAGAAACATAACTAATCTGACATCTGCACCCAAGAATGTGGCCTAATGGTCAATCAAGTGGGTTGAAACCTCATAAAATACTAGGTCATTACTTCACATCTATCCAAGGCTTGGTGCACAGAGCTGTCTGGTACTTATGTTGGTGGGAGGTGACAAGTAATCCTTGAAATTAGTCGAGGTGTGCACAAGATGGCTCGAACACCACGATTATAAAAAAGATTAATCTGACATTTTCCACGTGTAAAAGCAAAAGTAAACTAGCTATAGCTTTCATGGTGCTTGATAGAATACGGAAATGTTATAGAAACCGGCTCAACCTGATTGGTGAACCCAAAATATTACTAGTTAACTGTTTAGATGATTACAGAAATTTAAGAATCAGAAACATGGGAGGGACAGAGACTTGTCTCTGGAGATATGGAGACATTGTTTACATAAGAAGAGTTAAAACTACCACATAATCAATCTGAGCAATGCTTACAATGCCTGCAATCTTTGTAGCAAATTGCTTAAAAACACTCGGCTAAATGTACCTTCAAGCACATAGAAATGATGTAAAGTAAGAAGAAGAAACAGTGTGTGTGTGTGTGTGAGAGAGAGAGAGAGAGAGAGACATAGTTTCTTAACTTCAGTTTATCAATTTACAGCGGAAAATTGCAGGAAAACTTGGATAAAGAAAGGAGATCACATAATTGAGGAGATATAAGTTGAAAACAAGATTAAAGTTTAAAACCTTTTGGTTCACCTTGATCAATGTTCACTTCTAAATCACATAATATAGAAAATTTGGTAGCAAAACTGAACTGCAAGGTGATTCAATGATTCTGAACATAATTATCCAATGATAACGGAATTTATTGGGCATGTGCAGCATTTATATTGTGTTGTCACTACCTGCATAGTCTATGTACTCAAAGGCTACCCTGCAAAACCCATCTTTCATAACCCTTCATGCATTCTCTCTCATGAAGTTAAACTAAACCATAAACTGAACATCATAGAATACTCGTTTTCATATTCTTTTGGGGAAAGGGGGAGGTACTGCACGGCTCGGGAGATTAATTGAATATTGCATGTATAGGTGTCAGAGGCAAGCATCGCTTAAAACCATACCACCTGGAACACACTGCTAGGTTAGAAGTTGTCATGATAATATGAATTGGTGAGTCACTTACTTGATCCTCAACCGTGCGTGGTGATTCAGTAGCTTCTGGCGCTTCTTCCTGAACTTCTTTGCAAAAGTAAAAGAAAGTTATAAACATTTCTACCAAAGATACTGAAGGAAAAAGGTTGGAGATATTGTCATGCAGTCTGGCGCAACAAAACTGAGAGAAACGTTTTCATGCTTCTACCTCACGAAGAGTAGCTGAAAATTCAGGTCTATTAACATGTTTGATACAAGCTGGTGTTTTACTTTATATTAACAGCCTAGTATCATATTCTTCTTAAAACTGCTTCTTAAGAAACAGTATGAGTGCTAAAAGAGCCAGGAACATGCATCTGTACCAGAATTTGAAGAACCATCCTGATCCAGAACCTTTGGGCTATTGGATGTCCTCTGTAACAGTTTATCCTCCTCCTCAAATTTTGCTTCCTCAGAACAGCTTTTTGGACTCTCAGATGATGCCCACTTGCACAAACTGAAATGCAATTTCTCTGCTTCGGGCCCAGCTGTATAACAAAATCAGTATTAGGAATTCTCGAACAAAAATCTTTTCTGCATCATAGCCAATCTAAGAAAATTCAGGATGAAAAATCTAAGAAAATACAGGTCCATGAGCCCACTTTATCCATACCAGTTACATGGAGAAAGAGAGAAGAGCTAAGCCCTAACCAGGTAAATGAGGAAAAAGATAAATCAGGCATGATGCCATTGTCTTAAGAATGATTTTCTATATAGAAAATTCCATCATTACAATTTGTAATGGGTGGTTATGTTAACTTAAGCATTAGAACTCTTCCATGAAACCTAAAGATTAAACATTTTATAAAAGAAGAGAAATTCCACTGCAAAATGAACATATAACAGGCAATATTGTGTGCAGTCAAGCAAAAGGCATATATGCTGCAAAAAAGTATGGATTTACCAATCTGATGGTTTAATTGCAATGTAGTGGCAGCAGAATGAGATTTGAGATCAAACAATGCACTACTGATACGTGAAGCACCCATGGAATGCCTAGCACTCGCCAATTCCAGCCATCCCTGCCATGTAAGTAAGGAAATGCAGGGTCAATACTATAGCAGATTCTCGGATCAATATAGCTGTCACTTGCACCAACTTGAATATTCATCCAATTGCATATCAGCCTATGCATTCAGTATATATACACATATAAAGCATAACTACAAATCCATTTACACTAAATTCTGGATCCGCCTCTGAGACTGTTGGGGGAAGATGCATCCCAGTTTAAATTAGGAATAGCTAAGATTAGAGATGAACCTGTATCTATATTATTTAGCGTTCAGATGTTTTCACTTGGAGAAAAATACGCGAAATCTTAGAAGAGTGATAAAGAAAGAACAGGAGAAATTGTAACCTGGCGAAGTGAGGAAGACAAAGAATTCATAAGAACGAGATAGCTGTCCGTGGAATCCATAAACTCTAAAACATTCGCATCTCTTTCGTGGTTGGAGCTCTGCAATTCAGCATCTTCCCCTTTCTCCATATTGTATCACAATCTGCTACTGTTCTTGAAGAAAGCTAGATATCCTTGATTTTATTTTATTTTTTTGGATAATTTGGAACCCATTTTAATTCTTGAATCTAGTTTACACTTTACTCTTGATAGCATGCCCCGACCCGATACTATTGCATCAACCCGTCACTTCTATATTAAATTGACCAACTTACCCTCTCTTGTCCACGAAATGGAAAGACATTTTTGAAGCCCAAATTACAAATTTTGGTTGAAAATTAATTTAAAAAACAAAAACATAAACTTTTTAAATTATAAAAGGAGATACTTATATTGCATATAATATCAAATAGTCTGTAGAAAAAGTAATTGTGGTCATGCCACCACATTACCAGTTATACCTACACTGTGTACGACACAACACTCTCTATGTTACGTATCAAAATCGTTGCTAGTTTTGTTAAAAAATGGATCACATGTAGCTAACTCAATCCGACGGAGTATTGTCGAAATCGATATTACGAGATCATCCATTTCATTGTGTGAAATATTTTTCATTCTTCAATACTTCACCTCATGCCTAAGGCTAGACATTTGGTGTGCGGACAATTTAATTTTGGAAGCCTAACATCGAGTGAAATAGATTCTGCTATGATACTATGTTAAGAAATGGATCATGAATCTAACTCAATCCCAAAAACTAGCTTATGAGGGAGGATTGCTCAAGTCCATATAAAGAGACTACCAATTTTATTATATGAGACATTTTTCAGTTTTCAACAAACTTATTTTGTTTTCCGTAGATATATCGTAGGATTACTCAATATTTAAGGGGTGGACATGCAATCATCCAAAACAGAGGAGTTTTGTATGTCAGGACTGGTTAATGATTTACACACTTTTTGAGCATCAATATTAACTTTCAGTGATTGAAATTATGTTGAATTGTTATAGTAAGGCAATAAATTTGGTGCTGAAAAATTTCTCCATCATCAGAATACAAAAATATAAGCGAAATATAACGAGCTTTTCTTTCTTGAGCATATTTAGATCTGAGAGATTTTTAATGTGGTTGATTTTTTTAACAACGAAATAAAAAACAAGATAACAATTTCCGGTGCGATTGATTTTTAATAAATAAATTGAAAAAGAAATCTTCCATAGAGAAAACGACGGACATCGATGAACATTTTTACGACGAAAATTCAAAATTTTATGTCATTCTTGTGTATGAGAAATCTAGATCTAAAGATTAGTGTGTAAGTGAGAGAATTAAAGAAGATGATCCAACACAAATATAAGAAAATTGGATAGAAGAAATTCAGAAAGATTATCTATGAATTTTTTTGCAATAAAAATACAAAAATGAGATACAAAATTATATACATAAAAAAGATTTCCTAGTATGAGAAGATACTATGAAATAAAATTCTTGCTCCCAACGATAGAAGCTTATGAAATTTTTTTAACTTCTATTTAGTAATTTTCAATGTATTAGAAAAATAAAATGAACTGATCTTTTCTTCCCCCCCCCCTTGTTTACCCATATAAGAGAGGTGCTTCTGCAATATTCTCATAATTAGATGGCCATTTCTGGAAAACAGATAAATTATGAGGCCTGAGGATTTAGGGTTTGCTACAGTACCGCCATACCCCCACCATATATATATGCATCTCCTCAGAATTTGTTCACTCTTTTGATCCATTCTTATCTCCATTATTGAGACGCGGAAAAACTGTACCTACTTCATAAGATGGTTCAGAGACTTACATATCGAAAGCGGCACAGTTATGCCACCAAATCCAATCAACACAGGATTGTCAAAACTCCTGGTAAATTGCTCGATGCCGTAACATATTATTTTCCCCCCTTTTTATTTATTTATTTATTTGGATTTGCCTCAATATTCTGCTTGTTGTTTGAAGCGGGGTAGATTATGAATTTAAATTAGTGTGCATACTTATCCTAATCATATTGGAGTATACATAGTTCGATTTGGTTAGTTTTGATTAGTAGTTTATATGTACATTCGCCACTGGAATTTGTTGTATAGTGCATTGAGTGTGTTCAGTTATGTGATCACTGATGTACCATTATTATTATTATTACTTTTTTTTTTTTTTTGAAAACTAGGTGGAAAGCTAATTTACCAGACCACCAAGAAGAGAGCCAGCGGCCCTAAATGTCCAGTTACTGGGAAGAGAATCCAAGGGGTAATTTTCATTGTTCCCTTTATGGTCTTTTTATGTTTCAGTTCTTTTCAGTATGCGATCCTCAGGGTACTTTTTATCTCATCCCTGCAGACAGCTGACAATCCTAAAAGGTTATGCAATTAACTGGTTTCTGTTTTACCCTTTAGAACTTGGCTAATGGATAGACTAAAGCTCTTGCACAAAGGAAGTATTTATAACTGTATAATTGTCTAAAGGCACTTATCCATAAACAAGCTGAGGATCACACTGTTTCTGCTAAAGGACATAGTTACCAACTACCAAAATTGCAAGACCTTGTTTATTGTATATAGACAAACATTTCTTGCCCCAGCTCCTCACATCTTCAAACATGTCTTTAAATTTGAATGACCTTGCATTTAGCAAACAAAAGAATAGAGCTTTGGTTTTAGTGGCACAGTTGTTGAAGGCTCTTATCGAGCTAATGGTCTACAAAATTGATCATTTTTTATTTTTGTTTTCCAGATTAATAGTGAATGTACTATTGCTGGCCTATGTCCCTTTTATCCCATTTTTAGTGTATGGAAATAAATTCTTTTTGATCCTAGCCTCTTATGTGTAAGATAGTTTTAAAGTCTTTTCTGTGTACTGTTTACATATACAGCAAAAAGACAGTATGAAACCTTCTTGAGGATATTTAATTTGAATTATTATGAATGTTAGACAAAAAAGTTACAATCTTCAAGCAAGAAAATCTAGCCAAAAGGAAATTATGGTTGATGGAGTCTATATGTTTGGTGACGGAAGTGAGGACATTGGTAAAGGGTTCATAAATACCCATTAAATATTCATATCCCTACCCCATGATTAGTTGAATTCATGTTTGTGGGTTTAGCAGTCGTCATTTTGCTACAGTGAGAACACTTAGAAATTACCCAAACATAAACTTATTTTATTCCCTCTTCTCTTTCTGTCCCTGAGTTCAAAAAGGACCTTTAAGCAACCACTATTTATTGATGTGTTTCTCTATCTTGTTTAGATTCCACACTTGAGACCAGCTGAATACAAGAGGTCCAGATTGCCAAGAAACCGCAGGACTGTGAATCGTGCTTATGGAGGCGTGCTGTCTGGAAATGCTGTAAGGGAGAGGTATGCCTTTTCTGTCAGTAAATTTGCTTATTTGCTTTTGATATACTTAACTCAGAGTTCTTCGGCACAAGTACATTATCTGTCCATGATTTACCTTATGCAGAATCATCCGAGCTTTCTTGGTTGAAGAACAAAAAATTGTGAAAAAGGTGTTGAAGATTCAGAAGGCAAAGGAAAAACTAGCTTCAAAGAGCTGAGGGTAGTGACACTGAAGTTCTCTATCAATTCTATTATGTTTTCAGATAATTTAGCTTTGATGATGATGAATATGTGTGAAAGAACATGTTGAAATGGAAGTACTAGATTTCTATTAGAATTTAAGCTCTAGTATGGTTTTGTAAACTCCTTTTTGGAACTATTGCCACCTGACTGGAGAGGAGGTTGTTTCCTCTTTCCAAGTTCGCTGATACTTTAATGCATGATAACTCAAGTTTATTTTACTGTTCTGATTAATACTCAATCAAGAAAGTTCTCTTTTTCGGATGAGATGCAAGAGTGGTAGTCATAGGAAATTACTATTAACTTGAAATTCTAAGGAACCAGAGTTGGATGTCCTTGCAAGCCACAGTAAGTTATGAGTGGAAGATTAAATGTACTTTTAATTTGATGATTCCCTTGAATCACTTGATAGTTAAATTACGCTGGAGAAGGTATCAATTTAGGGTATCAGAAGAGAGAAATTGGTAACTTTTGAAGCAAACGTAGGAGCTTAACACAAAAGAAGAGTAATTGTGTAGATCCAAACCCGAATAATGACTGAGGATGTGTTTGTGATGAGTTATATTTTCCAAAAAAGCCTGTCCCGAGCGTAAGTGCCATAAGACATTCAAACACACGAGTGCTTATACTCACCTCGGTACTGAATTAGGCTGGTTCGAATTATGTTTTAGGGTGAATTTTCTTTCGATTAAAAGGTAAAAAAGTTTAAAATTTTAGATTTTCTATGATTAAAAGGTAAAAGAGTTCCACAAGCTCGAATGGTATCCAAGCGTTTTTAATTTTGTACGATTAAAAGGTAAAAAAGTTCAAAAATAATGTCAAGAATGGGATTCGAACCCATGCCCTTTCGGACCAGTACCTGAAACTGGCGCCTTAGACCAACTCGTTAGACCAACTCGGCCATCTTGACTTTGTTTTTATTTTTACATTTTAACTCTAATACATAAAACTGAAGGTAGTTCGTCTTGGATGTTTGGTGTTATTTGGTCTTATATGTTTGGTTGCTTATTTAGTGAACGTGTCAGGGTGGCTGATATCTAAGGCGCCAGACTCAAGTTCTGGTCCTCGTGAGAGGGCGTGGGTCTTAAACCACTCGACATTTTCTTTTTCAACTTCTTTTCCGCAGAAATTAAAAACGATATCTGCACGTCTCCTCAGTCCTCGTCATATCATATTTACTTCTTAGACCTCAGGCACTGATTCACAAACCATTTGACCTAAATTTGAAGGAAAGCAGGCCAATCAGTGCAGAAAACATACGGCCGGGCATATCGCTAAGGTGAAAGTGTAGTTTCGGCGTCATTAATTCAACTAATTGCTGATCTATATATGCCTTTAGACATCTCCCTGCTAATTAAGAAAGATTATTTTCATCTTGGTAATTCTATGATAAGGATTACGTTTGATCTAATCTTATTCTAGCCTGGCTGATCTAACTGCTATTTATCCAATTTGTTAGCCACCTTTCTCAGCTTAAAAACATCATCTCAAATAAGTAAAAGAAGACTGTTTTTTCCTTTGGAAAACAACCTAGAACGAGTTGAGTTTTGATGACTTTGATCCATAAATGAATGTACAATTAGGATCTTTTTGAACGAGCTCTGATCTATATAAACAAAGGTTCAGTTTCTGCCATCTTAGGGTTACAAAACGGTCTGCTCGTCCCAGTAATTTCGGGCTTTAGAGAGTTAATAAACCGTCACTCTCTAACCAGTGTAGCAGTGTGTGTGTGTGTTTGCCTGTTAGGCTTTAAACAGTATCTAATCTGATACTAGAAGCTTGCAAGCAAAAAAAAAAGGAGAGATAGAGAAAGGGAAAACATGCAATAGAAAACATAATTCTATAGGAAATATGAAAATCTTATCCAAACATATTAGTTTAAATTTGAGGAAAGCCAAAAGAGTTGATAAACATAAAGCTGTACAATAACTTATAACAGAATATCACTGTTTTTTAGCGCTATGGGTAGATTCTGTTTTTTTTCCCATTGGCATCCGGTATCTGGAAATCAACTGACTCAACTAACTCGGATACCGGAAGCCGAAAGGGAAGGGAACTAGCTACACACAAAGCCAGGAGGTTCTCTGTTTGGGTGTAGAACTAGCTGTAGCATTTGTTTGTTGAGAAACTGGTGGATATCTCACTAGGACAGGAGGAGAATCCTTATGACAAACTAGGCTTCCATTCATCAGCCAAACCAGTGGTCAAACTGAAAGGAATCCAACTGATCTGATGTTTTCCCACCGAGTATTATCATTGCTGGAAGCTTGATTACTCCTTAATCCTGCTCATCATCATCTTCTACGCTTATACTTCTTTGCACTTTGGTATGGCCAATTGAGAAGCTGTTCAGCTGTTGATTTGGACTCAAAGCTCCATGTCTCTAGAGGTCTTGGTTGGATATCAGTGATTAAGGCCGGGATGTGTTGAAAAACATGGAATTCGTGGGTCCAGTAAACACCTGTTGCTTTGTCCTGAAACCTCAGGATGGGGGTAAACATGAAGTGACACCAAATGTCCAAGGTTAGACTGAAAGATAAGATGGTCTTGAAAACCATAGTATTGAGGGCCTTATATAGCTGAACATTTGAGGCTCCTTGTAGTAAGTCATTATTACTGGATAGGTAGACCTGATCCATTTTCAGTTATAGAAGAGGACATTCTCCTCGAGCCGAAACGAGCAGTTGCACTTTGATTGAACAACTCTGGAGATGCTACTTCAGTTAACGGATTTATCCAAGGGTAAGATAGAGCTCTATTTGCCATTGAGTTGGTTTTCTTGAATATTCTGCAGATGGCCCATGAATCCTGCAGGACCAAAGAGAATATATCAGTTTAAACTAAGATAAATAAAGTCTGCAGTGCTAATTAAGCTACAGTTGACTCCACATTTGGTGGAAAATTCTTATCCAAGAATTTCTTAGGTGGTCTGGACTCACTAGAAGTTGTAGGTGCCTAAATTCCGTGCATCATCCAGTCAGTTTTTATGCCTCTGGCTGCTCTGCCTCTGTAGAAGACTAGAGACTTCTTAAGACCAATGCATTTGGTACTATCCGGAGGAGTAAATTGGCCTGTCAGTTCCAGCAGTGGCCTCTCCAAAACCAGCCCTGTTACACGGTTTGGGCGGGCGCGATTCCTGTACTTACGGTCCCTCGGGCAGTAAAGTACCACTCTTTTCCTGTGGACGCTAGCTCTGGACAAAAGATGGTATGACAAGGAAATATTAGACTATGCCTCATAATTGATTAAGAATGATATAAACAAAAGTGTCAAATCTTCTTTAGGTGTAAGCTTAATATTGATTCTGAAGGAAACAAACTTTTACTTTAAAAATTTCTAACTTCGTTTCAGAACTGGACAAGTTAATGCCCAGATATTCTTAAACATATTGATTCATTTTCAGTGACTGCAGCAGATAGCTACTGAAGAATGTTCAAGCAGTTTTCTGTAGTTCTTTTGAGTTTAACTCCTATGGTGATAGTGTAAAAGAATCTTTACACAATTAGATCACCTAAAAAATTAACTATATTTAAACTGTCCATAAACGTTAGATCAGTAACATGAAAAGTAAAACAATTTATTTGCTAGTAGGAAATTAGAAATGGAAAATGAAGCTAAAGAGTGTGGACATGAGTGTCTTTCTTACTTGAAGGTCCCATGGATCATATTTATATATCCACTCTGCTTGATGAGCTCAATAGAAGAGATCTTGTTGAATCTTTCTTCAGATAGAACTCAAATCAGCTCTTCATCTGTCGGATGAAATCGAAAACCAGGCAGCATCACTTCATCAAGCTTTTCCACATCACTTTTGTCATCCATATTTCTCTAGTAAAAGTTTTCCAGGGCAATTAATCAAAATCCTCTAGCAAAAGTCTCTGGGCAAAGTTTAGATTGTGATAATAGTAACTTAGAGCAAATTGACATAGTTTGAGGCCATATTGTCCCTTAAAAAATGCAAAGCTAAGGACCAAATTTATGATCTCGAAGAGACTACAAAGTTATAAGTGTGTGTATGGAGATATGTTTTCACACCTCCCATGATGTGCTTCTTGTTGGCTACCCTTTATATATTCTTCTGAGTTCTGGAAATCAAAAACAAAATGACAAGTCAATCTTCTAATGAAATTAGTGTATGCTAATATATTATTTTAATATGTTGGGAGTTTGAATAGTTTTTTGTTTAAGATGCATTCTAACCGTTTGCCAATGTTTTGTGTACATCCTTGATTAAAATATGATTTTTTTTAGGTCATTGGATCTAAAAATGGCAGTTTCTATTCTCTGATAAGAGTTTCTATTCTTTCAGCCACCTACGACCACGTGACCATTCCCCATTTAATATCTTGATTCTTAGCGATTCATTAAACAAAATTTGAAAATAATAATTAGAAAATTATAACCACTTGATCACAACGACTTGAGAGCAGCCTAGTATTGGGAAATGTAAATGTATTTGTAGTCGATGTTTATATCAAATCAATTAATATAAATATGTGTCATATGTACATTTTATTAGTTAATCATGATTAAGTTCTATTGTATGCTCGCCATTTGTCGCTCTTGAAATTAAGTTGTTTGGTATGGCGCAATACTTTACGCAAGTAAATATATTTCGTTGAACAGTAACGTGGAGGTTAGGTGCATTTTTCAAGTTGTAACTGATAAAGTCTAAAGTTGGATAAGGCAATACTCGTCATAAAATGTTGTCTTTTTAAGTGTTTGTCTTGTAACATTTGTCTTTTCAAAAAATCCATTTATGCGGTAAAATTCTAATTACTTTATTCCAACTTGGTTACGAAACCGTAGAATTCATGTGCAATCTGGAGATATGAATACAATTTTAAGATAATTTTTTCGGGAAAAATCTGAAAAGTTGAAGCAATTTCTTCAGCAAGAAAATCGTACATGAGACTCGCTTCGTTTGTTTGGCTAAGTTTTCAAAATCTTCTTCTTTAGAAAATATTTTTTCGGTCGAAGTGGTTTTGAAAAGAGACTCAAGTGCGCTAATAATCAATTTGAAAAAAATAATAATTTTTTTTTCAATATTAGAATAGTATTCTAGCATGATTCAATATTTCAGAAGTGCTTTATTGAAAATCCACTTCTTTTAGTTTCTAAAACTATTTCTACTATTGGTCAAAAGTCAAAAACACTTATTTTAATTTTTTAGCTAAATACCTCAATTTTTTAAAAATAAAACACGTTTAGATAATCAAAATTTTGCCAATAATAACAAACATACTCATGGTAATTTGAGGCCGAGGCAGCCCAAACAGCTACTTCCCTCCATTTCACAATACGCTGCTTACTTTGATTGCTTCAAACTCAGAAATGTTTACATAATCAAGAAGATAATAATGACATTCTTTCAATTTTACCCTTTATTTAAGTGGAGAGAGTTTTGTTAACAAAAAAATATTAAAGTGTTACATAATTTTCAAGGTATTTACTAGGGGGTAAGTAGGCAAAAACATATTTTTCCTCGCTCCTAAATTCTAGCACTTTCATTGTGTGTCCAAACTAAAAACAATCCTATTGTTTTATAACGGAGGAAGTATTGATTTACATAAAGTATGTTATTGAAAATATATTTAGCGAAAGGGGAATGAGATTGATAAACGGGTCTGGAAATTTACGTCAGTGTACGATTGATTTAGGTTGAATTTGTACAAGGCTTGTAAGACTAGGTTAACCATAATATGAATTTTTACCAGCGTCTAAGTGGTGAGCATGTGCAACTATATATGAAGGTAAATAGCATTGCAGTTCACTAAACAGGCAACGAGCAGCTCACCCACTTGATCGTTCACTGCATGTTTGATCGTTTCTCTAATCTTTTCTCATTATTATTTCTATCAATGCTTGCGATTGAAAATGACTTTCTCAAAGATATTTATATATTGTAGTGTAAAATGATGATAATTTTACATATATATTGTAGTGTAAGGACATTCAGTTCAATCATTTATCGATATACATAAGGTTTATAATAACATGACATTTGTGGATTTATCTAAGTGGGAGAAGAAAATTAATATGGATGACATGGCAATGTTATGGAACCCTTTGCATAAGATTGCTAACCCCATGTCTGCAGGGTGAAGAGCATATAATTAACAAATAAGCAATCCATATTCCATAGAAATTAAATGGGGGAAGGTCCTCAATACAACCTTTAACGTTTATGGCTCTCGTTTATTTCAATTCCCAATTTAACGAGCAGGTCAAAGTTCATCTTGTAACCTGAGCTAACCACCCTTCTTCTATCCCTATGTCATTAGTGTTAGAAAATTAAAAAAGTTTCACGCCTACGATTAAATTGCATTTGATAATTCTTTATACTGACTTCGGACACCTTACAAGCCTAACTTCGGTTTGGATGATTTAACATTCATTTCTTTACATGATTGTAGAAGAAAGTGACCCATCTCGCCTCATATCATGATCCCAAATTATATGTCCAAATTTCTCACGTGAGGTGGGATGTTGATATGTTAATAGAAACTCAAGAAATAATTAATTTCTTTTTTAACTTTATCCCAATAATTTAACTCACTCTAAAATATGAAAAGAAAAAAATACAAGTATAATTTCAAAAATATTTGTCAATTAATAAAACTATATTAAATATTAACGTACGTGACCAGCTGACATGCAAGTGTTATCATTTATGTGCTTTTCTATGACACTATACCTCTAATTTATTTATTTTAAATTTTCTTATGCATTATGCTTTCAAAATTCCTATTCAATATTTATACTAATATTACTATCAATTGAGTGCCTTATCTTTCCATAGGACACTAACAGATATTAATACTGTTGGGGAAGAAAATAAACAAGGTGATGGGGCTGATTTTTGCGCACATACTCAATATATAGGAAAGTAGAGAAGTCTCAATTTGAATTATAGCGGTTAAATTAATTTGTAACATTAGTGTTTACACCCCCACAAATAAAATGATAAAAATGTGTCTCTTTCATACATAAATATTATTAAGTAATATGTGTCATTACTTAAATTATTATTGGACTAAGGTTAAATTAATTAGTTGGGTGTAAACACTCACTAAATAAAGTATTTATTACTGTGACCTGTTGAATGTTGGATTGGATCTTTAGAAAGTGATCCCTATTACAGTATGAATTTTTCTTTTTGGATGGAGATACAAGGGAGTCAAGTTGAAATATGAATAAAAATTTTATTAATTATTATAGACTTTTATATAACCATATAAATAAAGAGTATACTCATAAGTAAAATTAATAAACTGATTAATTTATTAAATCAATTATATTAGACTACTCTATAAAATAAATTAATTATGCTAGAAAACTGTAGCAGGTAACATCCGCGTTGGAAGATTTCGGGGCATTACTCTAGATTGAGATGGCCTTACCAAGACTAGTTTATTGGCTTTGTCATTATACATCGTTGGCTAATCAATTAACATCAGCAGCAGAAAAGAATTATTACACATATATTGATGGAGTTTTTCTTCTAAATTTAGAGACAAGCCACGAATAAACTAATAATGCTCTCGTTGTGAGACATTATTTAAATATAGTAAGGTTGAGATTTAAGGATATTTGGTTCAATTTAATTTAAATAGAATTACTGTATTTAATTTTCATTTTTTACACGCTAGATTTATTTTTAAATATTCATTTTTTTCAACAGTTAACGTCGATTATATAAATACCTAAGAAAAATAGGAAGGAGATTGAAGAAGAATGCTTGACGCGGATATTACTATCCGTCGATGTATTTTTTAGAAGGTTATAAATAATTTTCTGCAGGATCGAGCAAAGTCCTAAGTATACTGCAAATTTTTCTTACACTGAACAAAGTTCATATTACAGATCAATCCTACTCTACCAGCAATAATAGGATCATTTTGTAAGAGAAAAATAGAACCAGCAAATGTTGATTTCGACACTAAATCTGAACTTTATTAAAAGAATTAGTGGAAACATTTCATTCGTTTTGTAGTATTTTTCGCTGTCTCAATATGGTTACATTATTACATCATCCAGCAGCATTCTTCAAGTAACGAGACATTTTAAAACTTAGGGGGCGTCAGTACTATGGAAATACTTTTTCTGAAAATAGAAATTATATTTTAGAAAAATAAATTAATTTCTTACTTATTTTTTGTGTTCGTATGTACGCAAATAATAATATCTTAAAATCATTTATGTATAATCAGATGTAACCATGAGAGGGGTTGGTGGTAGGAGAGGTGGTGGAGATAGGGTTATAAGGGGATTTATGCAAAGAATAGACGTGGTTGCGAAAGGGAGACACAATCAATGCTAATATCATTTCCAAAACTTGTTTTTCCTACTTCATTTTTAGCTAAAACAATATGTTGATGTCTCTAGTAAAACCAAAGTCATTGTTTAATAGCTATTTACTTCACTTTCTTTTTTATAAATTACCAAATCATCAAACTCCAAAACCTAATTAAACAACTCAAAAAATAAGAAATTCAAATTTAAAAAAAATTTTAACTAACCAACATCAAAATCATTTTTAAAAAGATATTTTCCTCCGTACCAAAACACACACTTTACTAACTCAAAGCGAATTGCAGCAAGTTTGGCTTAGTTAATTGCTGCTATATGTATATTTCGTCACATAGTAGTACAAAATTACAGTTACATATACAGAGGACCCCATACATGTTTATTAAATTTATAGATGGTTTGATCCGTGAAAAGAACAGAATACATATAATATAATTGTATAAATGTAAGAAAAACATATATGTTGATGTTAACATGAACAGCATCACCAAGATTATAACCTCTATTCACATTCGTCCACCTTAAAATTAGTCGCACACATTATTATTATTAACTTCCTTTCCACGCTTTTGCACTCAGGTATTTAATCTAATGCATTTAATTTTAAACTATCAATGCAAATCTCCCCATTTAATAATGCTTATTATCGAAATTTACTGTAAATTCAATTATATGATTCAATCGCATATATATATATATATAATCGTCGGTATGAATTTAAACTCTATATAGCATTGAATGAATTATCAAAGAGAAGATTAAACACTTTAAAACTTTTTATCTTAAACAATTGGAAGGATGATACTTATATATTCATGACAACAATCTTTGTATTTTACTTTTCGTTTTCTCAAATGCCTGATAATCCAAGCAGCCAATCATTTTCAAAAATAACAGATCATTAATTTCTAAAATATTTTTTGCAAATGATTGAGAGTTTTAAACTTGAACCAATGCCGGAAACTCCGGCTTCTCTTTTAACTGATCGATACCCATTTTTTCTGTTAAACAAGTCTTCTCACGTGAGAATGTTTTTATACACTATATAATTATATGAAACTTCTGATTTTTTTAACCTTTTTTTTATAGAATATATTTTTTAATCCTAGCTTGTAGTAATTTGGATTTAATATTTGTGGTTAATTAGCACTTGATAGCGGATGTACTTGAATTAGAAACAATTAGTGAATGGGAATGAGTAATTATGTAAGAAAGATAGCTAACAAGGAGCCAGCATAGGCATATTTACTTTTATAATATTGTTAACACAGTCACAAGTAGGATAGAAACATTAGAGTACAAATAATTACAACTATTTATGTTGCACTCTCGTTATTACACTTAAGTAAATATCGCATTCCTTGTTGTACCACAATAACATCCATGCCTGATTTCAAGGAATGCTGCAATAAGTAATTCCAATAAAAGAGAGCATAGTCAGAAACTTGCTGGAATTGCCAAAATTAATGAAGAAGAAGATGTATGCAAAAACACTATATAAAGTCTATGGACATATGTAAACATTTTAACACTGATCAAACCACCAAAACACTAACCATACGTGATTGCATGCCTATACAAGTTGGATCAATAAAACTAAATTAACAATATTTTTCAGTTTATCAACATATCCAAGTTGTCTGTTACAATTCCTTTTTTTCTTTTAGCGGATAACATTTTGCAAGTTGCAACAATATGTCAAAATACAGTGAGTGAGTGTACTAATTACCTTTGCAGCCAGTAGTGGAGAGATGGGGATAGTGATAGTAACACCACAGCGTGAAGGGAGATTAGATGCAGCATCTGGTTTAATATTAGTGTAGCGAGCTGCAGCAGCTTTGGCACATTCACAAACATCTTGCCTGTCTTGCTGTGTTATGTGTCATTTGTACAAGTCTTTTCTCACACCATCACAACATGGCCCTGATGGACTTCACCTAGTGCTAAGTAAGGCAAACAAGGGCCAGTGACGGCATCTACTTCCACAATTAATTGCTTCCCCTGTTGCACTAGTACCACAACTAAGCAAACATTAACAAACTCACTAAAATTCCTTCATAATTTTTCTTTTTTGTTTCTTTGTTTTTATAATTCAATTGGTGTATGTGATTGAGAAATGGAGTTGAGTATTTATAGTAGTTTGTTGGTGCTTGTAGTCGCAAGTCCGGCTGGATGGTGAAGCCTCTAAGGCCATTGCTTTAGGACCTCAAATTTTGGGGGCTTTATTTTTTAATAAATAGTATGTGTATAGTTTGTTATGCTTGTATCGCAAGTCCGGCTGGATGGTGAAGCCTCATGCTACGTTTTTAGGACCTCAAATTTTGGGGGCTTTATTTTTAATAATAGTATGTGCATATGTTTTTGTCTTTTTTTTTAAAATTGAAAAGTAGAGGGGAAAGTTATAAAATATTTACTCCTTCATTCTAAAATACTGGTATGTTCCAATTTTTCAATAGTCAATTGAAATAAATTGCCAAATTGAATTAATTAATTCAATATATTAAACCTAAAAGTTGTAGATATTCAAGAAATTATATGAAAAGTACTGTAAATTATAAATTTTTTTTATATTAATATGATGAAAAAAAATGCTATCTTAAAAATATTGGTCAAAGTGTATAGAATTTGACTCTTAGAAATGAAATATGATAAACATTTTAGGATGAAGAGAGTATAATAAGAAAGAAGATATCTGAATTACCGATGACATTACATTATACGTAATAAGAATAACTTATTTAGATTCTTACGAAAAAAATCTTTTTTGAGTCATTTACATTTTGACATTAGAACAAATAATGCAGATTATGTCTTCTCATTTTTTCTTTCTTACAAGAAAATTTCATTTATGTGTTTTTTATTACTTCGTTCAAGTAATCAATTATTGTAACTTTGCATGTCGTTCATTGAATATTATAAATTGCATATCTTTTTAATATGTTAAATAACATTGCAAGTAATCAAAAGAAGTGAAATTTTACTTTCAATTAAACTTATCAAATTTAACAATAAAATTATATTATGTAAATTATATATATGAACATGGATAGCGTGATGTATATAGAGAGTAACGCTTACTTGATCTAAAAGATTAATTATGCATGTATGCGCTTAATACATGCTGCCGTTTTCGGGGAATCCACAGAGTTTAATTGTATGTATGTGAAAGGTTATACATATCGTGTTGAACAAAATAGTAACGCTTGTGAATTCAAAAGATTATTGTATGTATGTGAAATATGAATAGCGTGTTAGACATAGATAGTGTAACGCTTTAAGGAAATTTGGTCTTTTAATTCCTCTTTAGGCTGTCGTTTTGCTACTAATTTTAGCAAAATGGACACAACTTTTTCATTTCCTTCCACAATTTGGAACTTGGTAGGGTCAAGGGTGCGTGCTTGTTCAAGGAAGGATTTCAGGAAAGAACGAGCTTTTTCTTTTTTTCGCGAAGAAACTATCACGAATTAAACTTGGTCCGTTTTGTTTTACTCGAATGTGTTTGGTATGATGTGAACCATTTTTTTTTTCTTGACTCAATTATTTTCTATTACTTGATTATTATGTAAAAATGTTGCACAAAAAATAAAGAAAACTGAGTTGGGCCATAATTGTTCTCTAATATATCCAATGTGATATGGTATTGAACTGGAACTTTTTTTTTACCGCCTACTAAATTTTGAAAATTTTATTCTGTACTATGCTTTCAAGAGAAGACGTTTCATAAGATCATTTATTGCATGTTTTCCCTTAACTTCATGATCTCTATCATTCATATAGTTCGTTAAAAGGTTAAAATTTGCCAAACTAATTTAAATTGAGAGACTGGGATCCAAAGCAATTTTACTTCGATGATTGGATATCCTCATCTTATTACTCCTTCATGTTCATCTTCCATCTATCTCGTGCAAAATTGCTGATAATATAAATGAAATGTGGACATCAAAAACACCACAAGGGAGTGAATTTTTCTCTTTTCACCATCGCAAAAATAATTGCATGAACCCTGGATAATGGATCAAATGCAACAAGTCCCGAGTCTATAAAAATCATTTATGGGGTGGGTACCTTCAAGTTTGTCAAAACAAGTCTGGAATTACCATTCTACAATTGGCTAGCTAACAGAGCACGGATAACGGTTACTAATATTGAACCATTTCAGTCTGCTACCTAAAGAACAAGACTTATAAGCTTATCGAGTTCAGAAGTCTCTTCAGAACTTGATAATTGTAAACAGGTAGAAAGGAAAAAGTAGAACTAAAACAGATGCTTTGTCCAACGAAAAACCGTCATTGTGCCTATACGGGCACCAAGTGACTTGACAAACATGCAAATTTACGTTTCCGCTAGTTAAGGCACAACAAGTCCCGAAAATCATTAAGCTCAGTGCCTGTGGTTTCATCAAGCCAGATAACGACATAACTTCCTATCTGTTTTATCTCTCCAAGAATTCACGCTCAATCAAAGACTCCACCCGTTTCTTTATAACAACTGGGTTTGGCAGGAATCGAGACTGCAGCTGCTTCAACTTCAGCAACTACACTTGCTTGTGATCTAGCACCCTCCGAGATTTCATGATTCTGACTATCGCTGCCTCAATCTGTGGTTTTCGGTCCTCCTCCACTCTCTGCCTAGTCTCCTGTTTCTCAGGCTCTGACTCCTTTTGTGCAACAACAGTACCTATCTTTACCTTGTAGAACTTGCTTGAGAATTTGTCGTTGAAGTAAAAGGCATCATCTTCAGCAATATCCTTGCTCATTGGTTCCTTCCTTAGAACATTTCTTCCCTTGACACAAGCGAGAGATTGCAAGCACCTCTTAAGTCTGAAGCTGGTATTTCTGTAGCTCTGTTCAATTTCTTGTAACTCAATCGATCAGCATTGTTGAACAGCATAAGGATGCACATCTGATAAGTCGAAACGTTAAGCCTATGCTTCTGTCCCTTTCCAAATGTAGCTTTCAGATCAGCAGTCCCCATATTTGTCTGCCATGACAACCTCCTACCTGTATGTGGGTCCCCAGATAGTATGTCTTGACCCTATCACAGACCCCTAAAATTTCTGAAGGAAGATTGCAAGTATTAACAGACTGTGTTGGCCAGGTAAGAACCTGGACAGTAAGGGAAGGACCCCATCTCAGCACCCACAGCAGCATGGAAACCCTACATCAGATCCTGTGAGGTCTTCTACACAGTGAACATGCCTTCCAGTTTTGAGGTGAACTGGTATCCGCATTCTGTTTTAAGCTTAACTATCAAACTTCTCTCTGCATCACGATACTGTCTTCCTGAGTAGCCTCTTCACAAGTGCGCTGCTTGTAGTACTTCTCAAACACACTTTCCTGAAGGTAACGAAGAGCATCATCACTTTGTCTAATACGATCTCCACATCCTCCTAGCAACCCTTTCTGCTTCAAGCTTGCATTAACCACAAACAAAGAGATGAACTCAGGTGATCGTGGATCGTGATTAATGAAGTACCTAAACAGAGGAATTGAGACATTCTTTAATGCTTCTTGGGTCATTGTTAAATGCTGAACTTATGGATCTACTATTAAGGCTTATCCTTTCCTTAACTGAAAAAGCCTCTGCACAAAGTCTACAGGATCCTTTAACCTTTCTGGATCAGTGACAAGCTGTTTACCAATTTCTCATGAGAAAGTCATGACATCTCTAATCAGTAAGAGTCCTGTTGACACTCTCCGGAACAAGTTGTACATCCTTCCTAAATCTTCATACTTGTCATTTACGATCATATTCACTAAGTTCCGAGTTCTCCTCATATGAACCAACCTGCATATGGCTTTCAATCATCTCCTTCTCCACGACATTAGTGTTTGGGTTCACTTTTTTGTATCTAAATAGGACACTCCTTTTCAAATCTCTTCATTGAGACGTTTCTCAGCTTTCTTCAGATAATCCCCACAATCACAGCACTCAATGAATTGCTGAGACTCGAGCCTACAAAAATCAGACGACATCACAAAAGCTTTTAAAGTCTTCTTGGTATACTGAAGAACCTAAATCCATCAGCATTTTCGTTACATTCCTCATCAAACCCCTGTTTATCACTTCACCAGTCCTCCTCACGCTGAATAAGTTCAAGAAGTGTTTCGAAGCCTTTGTGGATTTTGATAGAGTGGATGATATGGTCTCTCCATAAATTCAGACCAAGCTCATGAACAGGTGTTTTATGTACTGGGAATGAAAGTTCTATCCATATACATCAATATACATCTCAACTGTTTGCAGTGCCTTGTTATGCTCTGCCCATTTCCGATTCAGTTCTTCAAGAAACAAACCTCCTTGAGCAGTTTCAATAGAGTTTGCAATTTCAAATGTGATGTCAGTTGACACAAGTCCTGGCCAGAGCTTCTCCCCAAATTTGTGTAGTACCATGTTATATGCATTCCTGCAGGTTCCAGATATTAAGAACACAAAGTAATATAGATGGCTATGCAAAAAAAGTTTATTAGGTCCTAGCTAGACAGATTACCAAAACAGCAGATCTTCCGTTAAAAATACAAGAAATAAAGATTGTCAAAAGCTCAATTTACAGAAGAAAATGATTAAAGCAAGTAATATAAACATCTAGACCCCCATCATTCCCCAAGAAATGGTATGTGAAGACAGACGGGGTAACTGCTTGTTCACGCTAACAAGGAAGCTTTATGGTTTATGCACCAAAACATTAGGCAAACAAGCCAAAAGTTACAGGTTTTCCACAATATCTATAGTGATGCAATCAACTCACATCAAGTTTTCAACAGATATCTACTATATCTGTTATTAAACTAATCGCGGCATTTTATTTTTCTTTGGACGAGTAAGTGCTAAAAACCACCTACATTATAATTTGAACTGAATAAACAGGATACAGCTAACAGTTTGGACTTAGAGGACGTGGATAAACCTAACACTTGGCACTTAAAGCCAGACATAGACATAGCTAATAGTGTGTACTTAAAAGAGTAGCTACTTCTGGACAAATTATCACGTTTCTATTTAGAAGTCTAACAGGAAGAGAGACCTTTTAGGAAGATGTATATTCCCGCTATTAAAAGTAAAACCTCTAAGCCTGAATCTCAACAATTAATGTTATGCTCGTTAGCTCTTCGTCATATGGCGAATGTGGGCTTTTTTGTGAATCTACAAGGACTGTATGTATCCTCAAGCGACAGAATAGTATCTCTGTATCAAATTGCAAGGACTGTGTATGTATCCTCAAACGACAGAATAGTAAGCATCTCTATATCAAATTGCATTTCCTTCCCCTCAAATGAAAGTAGTCGTGCAAATTAAACTACATCAATTAAACTTGCTTAATCGGAATGAAGTAATTTATTTTTTTAACATATATATAAAAGTAAGAACATCTACATTTGACAAACCAGCCTGACATATCAGCTTTTTATGTTGCATCAATACCAACCTAACATGCTAATAAATTATGGTCAAAATTGTATTACAAATCCTTCTTCCAACTGTTAGAAGGGAAAAAGGAACCTGATCAGGTGGAAGAAAAGGTATTAAATAGAAAGCACATTCGAAATTCACCATTTGGGGGTTATCCAATATTCTACCGACCTACAACAGACTAAATGTAACTCCTAGCAATTAACTGGCTAAAATCCATATACTAGTATTGATCCTACAGTTTTGAGTCTTTGATATAGTTATTAGAACAAAATTACCCTCCATCAGTAAGCAGCAATGGGCGGGCGAGCCAGGACTAAAAGCCCATTTGGATTAGCTTTAAAAAATAGCTTTTCTTACAAAGTGCTTAAAAGCTAAAAAGCAAAAAGTTCCAATGCTCCAACTTATAACTTTTTGCTTGTTTTAGCTAATTTTTACTTGTTTTAAGCAGTTTTAAACTTTGCCAACACTTAAAAGCTAAAAAAGAGATTAAAAGCTGATTTGACCGCTTTTTAACCATCCAAACATGCTCTAACAAGGAAAAAGCAGCTCAATTTGTTATGATATTAAAAGGAATGGATTTGAGTCCCACATCGGTTAAATGAGGAACTGATGTGGGGCTTATATAGCCTCAGCTCTTCCAATCTAATAGCTACCTTTAGGGGTGTGGTTCTCCTAAGGTTGGGTCAATAGTATCAGAGTCAGCCATCCCCCTCCGTGCCGGTCGTGCTCTGAGATGATGACACTGGTATGGCAGCTCGGCCCGAGCCATCTAGGACGACGGTTATGAGCGTGATGGCTTGCCATGATATTATTGCAAGGAACGGGACTTGAGTCCCACATCGGTTGCCAAATGGGAACCGATATGGGGCTTCATATAGTCTTCTGCCTCCCACCTAATAGCTCGGTTTCCTGGGTCTTTGGGGTGTGGTTCCCCTAAGGTTGTATCAGAACCTGTTCAGATTGCTGCTATCCAACACTACAGATAGCTTTTATATCTACGACACCTAATAATTTTCCAGTTTGTAACTTCTGGGATTGCGTTTCTAGTTGTTGTCAATATATAATCCATAAAAAAGTAAAAGTCCTACATCGGTTAAATGGGGAACTGATATGGGGCTTATATAGTCTTCGGCTCTCCCACCTTAATAGCTCGGTTTTGGGGTGTGGTTCCCCTAAGGTTGTATCAGAACCTGTTCAGATTGCTGCTATCCAACACTACAGATAGCTTTTTATATCTACGACACCTAATAATTTTCCAGTTTGTAATTCTGTATCATACTTAGTTGTTGTCAATATATAATCCAAGGTGCAAAACGCAGCTTATATGTTTGTATGAGTAATTGAGCAGCTATTACTTCTGCCCTAAATCAAACAGCTTAAGAAGAGGCAACATCACAAATATATATCTTATGAAACAAAAGAAAATAAAGAAAGAGGAAGCAAACCTATAGAGCTCTTCAAAACTAAGACCACTGGCGTTATGATTGTAAATCTCATGAACTGCATGCTCAAGGATCTTCCGTTTTTTTCAGCATATTTCGGATCCACAACGACCCGATGCTTAAATGCCTCTATCTGGAAATTCCTCTTCTTCTGCGCACTCATTTCTCTCGATTCCCGAAGTCACAGGCCGCCAGATTATTCAAACTTCCACAACCTAAACTTCCTAAACCCGATTAAAATCCGAAATCGAACGATCAGCTCTGTAATCACCGATCTAAAATTGGGATTTAGGGTTTCTCTGCAAATGAATAAATTGTGAAAGATAGCTTAGCGATTGAAAAAAAAAACTAGAAATGGAATTAAAACTTTGAAATTAACGGAACGAGATTGATCAATTATGGATTAACAAGTAAAGATGGCGAACCAGATAGCCATTTTTGGTCGGTTGAAACTTGAGACTTTGAGCGTTTTCTTCTATGCGGCACTGCCTCTTATCAATGTGTTCTTTATATGTACCAATGCATTTTCTTTGTTCTTCCTTTTACCACCTCGCCAGAGTCTCGCTTTTTTTTCTTCTTTCCTTTTTCGGAGCCTTTCTTCTTGGTTTGAGGTCAATATTTGTGAATTTTAAGCCCGGGAAAATGGCCCACCAAATGAGCATCATCAACTTCTGTTGAGAACTGAACTTTGGGGAGATTTTTACATATAATATGACTCTATTACCATCTATAGTGATATAACTATGTGATTTTTTTCAAACGTACCAAAATACGTAATACAATTTTCTTCAAAATCTTTTTTATTCATTTTTAATGATCAAAATTCTTCGGTGAAAGTTGCCTGAAAAATTACATACTGTGAAATTAAGATATTAATACTAAGAATTAAACGCGTATTTTGAAAGAGTTACACTTCACTCAAGTTATTTATTCTAAAAGAGAAACATTGACACAGAGACTTAAGGAAGAGTTTGAATTGCAAAAGAAGAGGCGATGAAGTGAATGAAAGTCGTCCGAAAGATTACAAGTAGAAGGATACTTATACAATTTTCTTCTCATATATGAAATATTGATATATGGAATCAAAAGAACAAATTTATTTTTCACCTCAAGGAGTTATACTTTTATCGAATTATTTGTCACTAACGTGGGAATATTGATACGTAGATCCGACGAAGAACTTGCATTGCGACGAAAGAGGTGATGAGCTATATAATCGTGCGATTTCTAAGAATTTAAAACCCGATTTCCTCCATAAATTCTCCGATCCAAATGGCGAGAAGTTTCATATTTATACTTTTCTTGTGAAGCGAATGAAAGTTGTCCTAAAGATTACAGAGAGCGATACTTTACACAATTTCCATCTCATATATGAGATATTGATACATGGAATCCAAAACACAATTTATTTTTAATTTCTGAAGGAGTGACACTTCATTTTTGAATTATTGATCACAACAGGGAAGAACTCGCATTGCGATGAAAGAGGCGATGAAGTGAATGAAAGTTGTATGAAAGATTACAAAAGAGTGATATTTTCTACACAATTATCCTTTTATCATATGAGATATTGATATATGGAATCAAAAGCAATAAATTTATTTTTAATTTCCAAGGAATGACACTTTAGTTTTGAATTATTGCTAAAAACAGGGGAAGAACCTGCATTACAAGAGGCGATGAAGTGAATGAAAGTTACCTATTAGATTACGGATGGTGACATTTAATATAATTTTCTTCTTATATGTGAGATATTGATACTTGAAATCAAATGCAATAAATTTATTGTCAATTTTGAAGGAGTGGACACTTCATTTTGAATTATTGATCAGTAACAGGAGAACATCTACATTAAGATTTAAGAAAGAAACTAAATTGTAATAGAAAGAAAGAATCAAGTAACAAGGGGTAAATGGCGGCAATTCCCCTTTAACTTAGCCCATATCGACAATTTAATTCAAAGAAGGGACTCAGATGACATGTAACCTAAAATATCCATAAAAATTTTTATCAAAATATTTTTAAATTTTTTGTTTGTTTGAATATGTTAATATAAAGTTATAATAAAGAAAAGATTTATTAGTAATTGATTAAATATAAGAGAAAAAAAGGAAACAATTAATTAAAACTTGAAAAATTAGGTTAAAAATTTAGTTATGAACTATTGTTTAAGTCCATATTGACTCATCTCATTTCAATCGAAGTAACCTTTAAGCGGGTTAGTGAACGACACTATTGAAAATAGAAATTTTTTTCACCGTAAATTAATAAAAATTTGTATTGTAAGACATGATTTTCTCATGATCTCATTATATATTAATTAAAAGTTTAAAAATAAAAAAACAACTCAAAAGTTTTAATTAATTAAAAATTACATAATTTTTCATATGAAAATATTATTATTATTTTTATTTTTCCTAATCGATAATCAATGAAAATAATCACTTAATAATTTTCTAAATGAAAATGAGTGGGAAGATAATAATTTTTAATATTTTGACTTACGCAACTCGATCCATTGGGATATGCTCAAAGTCAATTGGGGATTTCACTCCCATAATTGATAAAGAGAATAAGTTCTTATTTATTTTTGTGAAAATTAAGATGTCCAAGTTCGAACGCACATTTAAATATTAAGAAACAGATAAGACTTATGTGTGAATTTAAATACACATCTAAGTATTAAGATACTACATTAAGATCTCAATACTAAATAATTAATATTTTTATTTTTTCATTTTTTTTGGTTGGTTTTTTGTTTTTTTTAATATTTTATAATAAATATAAAAAATTCAAATAATTAAAATACTACTTAATCTAATACTATGTCAATAAAATAATTTTAAAAAATTATATGAAAGTTGGAGGTAATGGTGGTTGTGGGTGCCGATTGAGGACTCCATTGGTTGTGGATAGTAGCTAATGGTGATGATGTCGACAATTGTAATTGTTGATCGTGGAAGTTGGTGGTGGACACAAGAATAACTAACGATAGCGCGGTAGTTTCTCGATATATGACGCTAGTTAGAGATATATAATTGTGGCTAGTTATGATGATCTCATTAGTAATTACCGCTATAATGGTGCTTCGTGATAATGATTGTACCGGTGAACTAGCGGTGGACAACCTCTATATGTACTGATGGTGGTGATGATTGAGACCGAGGAATTAGAGATAAGACTAACCCATGAGGTGTATAAGGATGATAGTTTTTGTCCTGAATAGTTCCACCTCACGTGATAATTTGTCTAGTTTCTTAAAATCACGTTATTCTACTTCATTATATTAAAATAATAAAATTATCTATAAGGAAAAAATAAAATAAAATATTCTCTCTTATTTTATCCCGTATAATCAAACGATAAGTGTATTGGTAATTGGCCGAATTTGCCGCGCAACATTTTTTTGTGATGCAACATATGTCATCAACATAATTTTAATTTACTAGGCACCTACAATGAAGCAAACATGGCCATCAAAAGGTTAATTTTTTTAAAAGTGTGAATTCATAAATTTTATTAAGAAAGTTTAACAATAAAAATATAATATTTAAGATTTAAATTTAAAATTCTTAAATCATTAAATTAATCTATAATTTTGTGTTTAAAGAATTGAAAATTTATATAAAAATTCTATTTTATATATAAAGTTTAAATTTTTATGAAGAGAGTTGAAATGAACACTCATAATCCATCACTGCTCTTTAGATGCATTATTGATTAAGACCTGTGAGTGGACATCGAAGAAGATGAAAGAGTGAAAGTGACATTTTATGGTTGTTATTTTTTTAGACCTAATTGTTATGAAAAATTAATACACCATTAGAAGTTAAAACACTACCTCCAAATATACAGTTTAAGTTATACTACACTATTTTAATGGTAAGAAAATTTACGCCGTAAATGTAAGTATTTATTTACATCGTCATGTATTCGGTGTTTGAATCTTAGTTACAAATGTATATAGCTTGGTTCAACGGAAGACGTGTTGTGGGCCAACTGAAGCTTATCCGGTCGCAGGTCCACATAATGTTTTGGGCTGCTACAATTTCATGTGGCTAATGGACCTGTACTTTCTCATTACTACAACTTTTATAAAAATAGATTTCATCATCGTCAAATTAAATATTCAACTTTATTAAATTACCCCATAAATATGGTAGAATCTCTATAATCAAGACAACAAAACCACCTGATCCCGACATTTCAGCAAAAATTAATAAAATTATTAAATTTACAATTACCAAAATTCCAATAGTCAGGCAGATTCACGTGAAAAGTAAATATATTTTGTCATATATTTTTTTTAGNCTATTTAATTTTTATGTATAATTTAAAAAATAATTTCTCTTTATTAATATTTAATATATTTATGACATCATTTTCATATATGCAGTTTTAAATGACAATTAGAAATAAATAAATAAATTATCTTTATCTTCTAATATTATAAATAATTTGAGTAGATCTTTTCTGAGTGAAGAATAGACTGAAAAAACTTGTTGACATTTGACCAATTCTCACGGAAGGAGTAAATATTTTTTTTGGACATCAGGACCCAATTTCTTGAAGTAATGCTATTTATATAGTTGAACAACTGGAAGCACTTGAGCTGTATGAATTAAACATTTGAGTAGTAAATAAAGCCTCTAGAAACAAACAGCAATTTTATCTATCTCTTTTCTTTTTTCTGAAAGAAGGTAGAAGCAAACAGTAATCTTCTATCTAGCATCCAACATTGTTATGCTTAATTCGTTTCCAGAATGTTCGTGAAGCTTGCTAGATGAACTGTTAGCTTTAGCAGACTGGCTTCAGCAAGTAAAAAAGACCTGGTTCTATAGGTGAGGACAATGTAACTGAAAGTAGTAAATATCTTGCAGATGTTTGGAGAAAACAGAAAGAGCTGCAGTTAACATTTGTGTCTCCAAGCTTGTTGTTTAATGAAAATCTATTGGTAGCATCCGAGATAGTTGCAAAATCAAATAATGGTAAATTCAGTTCTTCGTCTTTACTTTCATGACTGAAGAGCATTTCAAAGCATCTGTTTTCTCTTTTTGTCAAAAATAAGTATTTAATTAGACGTAAAGAGTACCATTAAAAATCAAACAAAGTTAAATTTTTTTCTTTCTTTGTCATAAATTGGATGTAAACAGAAAAATTATGCGATTTACCATTCATGAAGCTAAATAAAAGATTGAACTATTAACTCGAAACCAAATTGTGTGAATTGAATGAACTTTTTTTTGTCAATGTGACTGAATGCATTTTTTTGGTTGCTGAGACCAAATTGTGTGAATTGAAAGAATCACAACACATGAGAGGATGTTAGCAATATTCACGGCTTTTGTTTTCTTTAAAGTTTGACTTTTTTTTTTCCTAATGAACAAGGAAGTTTCCTCATAATTTGTGTTGGGTTTTCATAATCAAATTGTTCACCTACTATCAGTTTTTAACGACCATCAGTCCATCACATCTATCCATGGTTTTCCAGATTCACACATTTCAGTCATTCAAGTGCATCAACCTTAATTTCCCCAAAGAGAAAAGTTGCCGTATGGGGAAAAATTATGCAACGGCACGAAACGTGTAAATCATTCTCCTTATTTTCCTTTAACATATTGAGAATTTGAGATCACTGGCCAGTTCATCCCCCCCAAAAAAAGAGAGAGAAAAAAAAGAAGCCAAACATAATGATCTTTTTCAATGTTTCAAACGCTTTAATATATGAAATTAATTAATATTAGAATATGTGTGCGTTCAGTTGCATGATATTTAAAGGAGAAAAAAATTCAAGCTCAAATTAAATAGTGTTAGTCTATGATCGATAAATATTGTCACCGGAAAGCACATATGTAAAAATTGATTTAGATTGAAGGTAAGAAGAAAATAAACGTTTCTTTAGTTGCACTCTTGTTTTTACTCCAATTACTATTATAGTTCAGAATCATACACAATCAACTGAATCAGTATTGATTTTTTTTACTTGATTAAAATTTAATTTTTAATTTATCATTATGTATTGTTTAATTTATATTCCTAATATTATTTTGATGTTAAAATTTGATGCAACAAAGTAACGTTTCAAACTTCAACTTTGCATTTGATCTTTTTTCTTTTTTTTTTGATATTTCAACCACACTTTACATTTGAATATCAACAACGTCGGTTATGGATGCAACTAATTCACATTTAAAAGTTTCTGTCGTGTCTTTTAGAAATTGTACCTTCTTAATATCTTTTATATTTGCTTATACCTATCAAAATTTGTTTTCAAATGAAAGTAATATTTTGTTAAAGTTACATAAATATTTGATGAACAATGTCTAATGGACCATTGTTAATTTTTGGATGTACATCTACAAAAAATTTAATACTCTCCTTTTATTTTAATTTGTTTGCCTTATTAACTTTTTTAAGATCTGTTTTTTAAAAAATGCTTCTTTTCTAATTTGACAACTCTTTAATTTCAACACATATGACATGTTTAAAACAATGAGATAAAAGGACATTTTAGTATATTATATATATTTTTAGTTCAAAATTCGTAACAAATTAAATAAAAATA
>JACEIK010005111.1:105667-117664 GCA_018107945.1 Datura stramonium | reverse complement strand
CCATTCAAGAATCACTATTTTATTTTGCCTTCTTCCGTTTACCCATCATAGTTGCCAAAATCCTAACTTCAAGAGCTTTAGCCACTCATGTTTGAGAAAACAATAACATAGAATTTATAAGAAATCATAATAGAATACTTACAACAATATGGAATTGTTTGACAAATCTCCAAAGCTAATTAAAATCACAAGAACTTGATGAGTTCTTCAACTAATGTTCGACTAAGTAATTGCACTAATTGGTATGTAATTCATGTGTTTTCTAAATTGTGTGAGTTGTGTTAAAAATTCAACCTTAGAAGGGGTATATATAGTAGTAGATTAAGTCTACATTGTTCCTACTTGGATTGGGATTTGGTTTTGCAGCTCCTGTTCCTACTTGATCTAGGATTAGACTTTTGCATATTTTGAGTCGGCCAACGTGCGCTAGAATGGCACCGTGTCGTGTGTCTCCATACGTGCACTTGCCTGTGGATTGTGCAGGTGCGTTTGTGAGATGCCATCATCTGTTATATTTTGGCACTTGCTCATTTTGAGTTTGTCTTGCCAACTCTTGCTCATTTTGAGTTTGTCTTGGCAACTCTTTTTCATTCAAGCCTCAAATAAGTCCAAATTTGGTCATTTTAATTCCTGCAAACATCTAATCATGTTTGTTATCTCTTTTTCATAAATATCAACTAAAACCAAAGACAATACACATAATTTATTCTCAAAAAATAGTTAAGCATGGGAAAAATATGGCAAATAAGTGCGTATATTCTCCCAACATTAGATACATAAAGTTATACCAGGCTGCCTTATAATCATACCAGTTGTATGTCTGGGGTCTAGACCTTATCATCCTTTAATTTTAATTCATTCCTTAATTTTAATTCGGCCTTTAACTTTTCATTAATCTTTTCTATAAGATCTTCTGTGATTTCAAACTTTTCTTGAAATTTGGGAAATTTATCTTTGGAAAATTCTGGTAATTTAAATATTGGATGGGTTTCTAATTTTTTATTATTGTAGGAAGGGCTAGGTTTATCCTTGAAAATTGATATATTATCAATCTTAAGGATCTGATTAGGGACTCGTACCATGACCTACGGGAAATTTATTGGTGGAATGGCATGAAGGACATAACAGAGTTTGTGACTAAGTGCTTGAATTCTCAACAAGTGAAAGTTGAGCATCAAAGACCTGAATGTGTGCTTAAAGACATCAGTATCCCTACATGGAAGTGGGAGGAAATGAATATGGACTTCGTTACAGGGTTTCCTCCTATTCTTCAATAGCATGACTCTATTTGGGTCGTTATAGATAGGTTGACTAATCATTTTCTACCGGTCAAACTACCGATTCAGTAAAGGATTATGCTAAATTGTATATTCGGGAGTTAGTTCGGCTAAATGGAGTGTCCTTTTCCATCATATCAGATAGAGGTACTCAGTTTAACTCCTAGTTTTAGAGGTCGTTTCAGAAGGGACTTGGTACTCGGGTTAAGTTTAGTATAGCTTTTCACCCGTAGACAGATGGTCAGGCTGAGCAAGCCATTCAGACTCTTGAGGACATGTTGAGAGCATGTGTGATTGATTTTAAATATATTTGGGATGATCACTTACCTCTCATCGAGTTTGCATATAATAACAACTACCATTCTAGCATTCAGATGGCTCCGTTTGAGGCTCTTTATGGGCGGAGGTGTAGATTGCCTATTGGTTCATTTGAAATCGGTGAAGCTGCATTGATAGGACCATATTTGGTTCATGAGGCTATGGGGAAAGTCCAACTTATAAGGGAAATATTGAAGACAGATCAGAGTCATCAAAAGTCCTATATTGATATGAGGAGGAGAGAACTTGAGTATGAAATTGATGATTGGGTGTTTTTGAAAGTGTCTCCCATGAAGGGAGTGATGAGATTCGGAAAGAAGGAGAAACTAAGTCCCCATTATGTTGGCCCATCCAAAATTGTGAGACGTGTTGGCAAGGTGGCTTATGAGTTGGAGTTGCCCTCAGAACTAGCTTCAGTACATTCAGTTTTCCATGTATCGATTTGGAAGAAGTGCATGAGTGACCCGACTTTGGTTGTTCAGGTGGAGAGCGTAGGTGTGAAGGATAGCCTTAGTTTTGAGGAGATTCTGGTTTACATTTTTTATCGTTAGGGTCGGAAGATGAGAAATGAGGTAGATTCAGTAAAGGTTTTATGGAGAAATCAACATGTTGAGGGAGCTACATTGAAAGCCGAATGATGGCTAAATACTAGAATCTTTTGCCTTCTATCCCAATTCCAGCTTGAGGTATCAGTTTTCTCCCAAGTAGTCTACTCAGTTTCATGTTCGGTTCACGTGTTCTAGTTTCCTTCATGTCAGTGCATCTATGCGTGATTCATGAATTTAGTTCAGTCATGTATTTTAGTTCGAAGTCAGTCACTCCGTCAATTTCTAGATTTAGATGTTTAGTATTTGGGATGATAGTTCTATTCCCCTACTTTTCAGTATGTTTACCCACATTCGAGGATGAATGTTCTCAAGGGGAATATATTGTAATACTTCGAAAGTTCCTAAGAAATGGATGAGGAAAATCAGAAATGAGTTCTGCAGAAAAATCTAAATTTTTGCACCAGAACGACTCTTGACGGATCGTGGTCTCAATCATGGTGGAACTCTGAAGTTGGGGTCCATACCACTAGTCATGCGGTGTAGGTATGACTCGTGGTGAGGAGTCGTGATGAGTTTCCTTGTGGTGCCAGGGTATGATGTCATGGATCATGGTACGACTCATAGTAAGTAACAAGGAGTTGTGGTTAGGATTTGGCAGGTGAAGGGGACGATGTCACGAATGACAGTACAACTCATGGTAGGACACTAAGACTCGTGATATGCAATCGTGGTAAGGTTCAGAGATTTTGTAGTGAGGAGCAGTGGTGACCAGGAGAGGTAACCACGAGTTGTTACTTCGTGGTTCGACTCGTGGTGAGGGTCATGATGAATGGCAGTCCCTATTTTTTAGATTTTTCATTGATGTCATTTTCGTAATTTCTAAGCTCCTAATTCTAAACTACGTCATTTTAAGCTCTGTTAGGAGGAGTTTATGAGGGTTTAGCCTATCCTAATTCATTCAACTCCCATGTATACAATAGTAGAGACTTCTCTTTGAAGATCAAGCTTGAAACCCTCCAATTCTCCTCCAATTCCCCTCCAATTCCCTTGGGTTTTCAAGGAAGGGTGTGGAATCAGATTTTTTATGTATGTAGGGCTTTCAATGAGAATTCCTTTTATTCTCATGCTCAAAATTCTTTTCAATTCCCTTTATGTTCTAAATCATGTTTTAAGATCTATAGGAAGATTTAATACTTATTTTGGCTATTAATTCATAGTTTCAAATTTTAATCAATTTATGCCCAATTATGCAAGTTTTCATGAAATGTTAAGTCATGATTCCATAATGATTTTGATCTTCCCAAGCCATATATTATGATTTATGATTTATAATATGATTTCCTTCAAGTACTCTTCATAAATTTATGTATTTCAAGTATAGTAATTTTCTCAAGCTTGTATGTTCTTCATGATTTACAAGTTTATGATTTTGGTCGACTCACGGGCCTAATTCATGGCTAATCATGTAGTTCAAGTATGATCAAGTATATTATGATTTATCTAGCCATGAGTTTCATGAATGGTTTCACGATTATTATATGAGCCCTCATGTGCATGTTTTTGGGCGCAGTGTCTAGCACCGAGTAGACCCAGCATTCAGGTAAACCTCGTGGTCTCAAAACTATGTGCTACCATAGGTATATGTATTCATAGACCCTTTGTGATATCACGTCATGTACGTTCCTTTCCTGGGAAGCCTGGGACGGCTCTGCCCATTTGAGCAAGATAGTTGGGGCATCATGTAAGCTCTATCATGATGGTGTCGGTTAAGATGAGTTCTCCCATTGTTCCTCATGATTTATGCGTTTTCATATTTATGACACTTGGCTCAAGTTATGTTTTTACAAGGTTTCTCTTATGATTATGACTATAATTAGATTATGAATGATTTGAAAACCTTGAGCCCTCATGTTTGTGTTATAATTATTATTGCATCATTTAGACAGTCCTACTCTTAAGAACTCTTATGTATTTTGATCGGTCTATTTTTATTTATCTTGCATACTCAGTACATTCCAAGTACTGACCGCAAGTTCTATGTTGTATTGTTTCATGATACAGGCTCAGACGCTCAAGATCAATCCCTTTATTAGTCGATCATCAGAGTTCAGTTAGCCACCTGTTGGTGAGTCCTCACCGTTCGAGGACCTTCATTTAGTTGTATTGTTTCTATTTTTAGTTTCAGACAGTTAGTGAGCTAGTTGGGGTCTTGGCTCATCATCTCGTCATGTATGTAGAGGCTTATCAGACATAGTTATGTTTTCAGTTCAAATTTGGTGTTGTGTATTCCGTTGTATCAGATGTTTTAAATATTAAGACTTTCACTAAATCTGATGTTAGAATTCTGCAATTATTTAAGTTGATATTTAGTTATCATGGTCATGACATAGGTCAACTTGGAGCCATTTATGGTTCTAGTTTTTGTGTCTCGATCCGGGGTCCATGCACATATCGTGACAAGATGATCCACCTACTTATTTATATATGGACTTCATTAAGGGAAGATGAAAAAAAATAAAATGAAAAGGATCGGACAACTCATGACCCAATCTACCCAAGACCATTATATATATTTATTAGAGATTAATTGTACTTAGAAGACATTTCATAATATCTCCCACATATACAAGGCAGCTGCCCCATTGTTCCGTTTAGGGTTCTTGAGCTTGCACTTCATTTCTTGAAAAATAGCCATAAAATCATCTCCTCTCCTGTTAATCTTCAAGTGATTGAAAAATTACTACAAGGATAAGTAAGTACAAGAAGTTATAGAGTTGTTAGCCAAGGTCGTCCCTTTCCTCTCAAGAATTATGGTAAGTATTTCAAGTTTTAAATTTGGGTTTCTCCTCCCCGTTATCATGTGGGACTTATGTTGACTTTTCTCTTTGATTCTAATTGTTGAAGGATACTTTAAAGGGCTTCATGATAAGTAAATTAAGTTTTTAGGATAGTTAAAGTAAGGTGCATCCTCATCTTTATATGTAAGCTTATTTGAGCATATTAGACATATTTATTTGTTGAAACTCACGGATGTGTTTATGTCTTGTGAAGTAAGGGATATATCTGGCCATGTGGGAAGGTCGTATGAACTTTTTATGGGGCAGGATTAAAAGGTACGGCGATGCACTATTTAATCGCAGGTTTTGTGAGCTTGGTGCATATCACATGTTTATGTATTGTTTTATATGTTGTGAAGCCCATGAAGGGCCAAGAGAACTCATGATAAGATCATATGATGTGTAGATATGGTGAGAGGAAAAAGTGTAAAACTAACACCCTTGATTTGAGGGGTTACAAGCATGCTACCCGACTATTATTTTGATAAGATTAAGTGATCCAATCTTGTTTGCTAGCTTCTAATTTGAGAGCCACTACATTTCATTTGTTGTAGATAAGGATACTCACCTTAAATGAAATGTCAGCACGATATAAGTTATATAAATTGGAAATCGATATATGTAAGAATAAAACATCCTTCACCGTTAAGGCATGACCCCATATAACATGTTCCCCCTATATGGATAAATAATGTCCAAGCGACATATACTAAAAGATTTTTCACATACTACCTGCTTCACTTGTTCACTTGATTCACTTTTCCTCTCACTTGATTAGTACTTCTTTCAAGTTGAGTTTTCATATCCCTTGATATGTTCATACATGTCAGCATTTGAAATGTCCATATGCCTTCACTTTTAATTGTCCATTTGTTCCAATTTGAGAAGTTCATATGTCTTCACATGAAATATACTTATGTCTTTATTTGAAGTATTCATCTTCACTCATTTAAAATATCAAAGTCATGTGTCTTAAGAGAATCACTTGCTAAGTATAAGATCATTTTCTCACTTGTTACATGCTTGTATGGCACATTTTCTATATGTATTTATGGCCTCACTTTCTCATTGGTTACATGCCTTTATGGATCATTTTCTACATGCCCTCGTGGCCTCATTTGCTCACTTGTTATATCCCCAATAAGGCTCATTTTCTATGGATCACTTGCTAAACTTCCTATGTGGCTCATTTTCCATCAAAGACTAAAAGAACATATATAATGTCTATTAATTGAAGGTTAATAACACATCATACGTCCATGTGCTATTGAAGATAAAAAATATAGGTGTATATAGTGAATCTTGTGTAAAGTGTTACAAAAGCTAATGAAACTTAATGCAAGAATAATACGGTTAACTCACGTGCTATTTGACTTCGGCGTTCACCTATTTTTTTTATCTAGGTGCTCTTATTACTCATTTGCTCAAGTGTATGTTTTTCACAACTTAATTGCATATGTGTATATTCCTTGTAGCTCACTTTCTCATATGTTATAGATCACTTGCTTATTGTTACATGTCTTACAATCTCACTTGTTTATATTTTACTTGTCTAAAAGTCCACTTGATTAAATGTCCAATGCCTTATAGCACACTTGCTAAAGTGTCATATGTACCTATATTATATCTTACTTGTTCATGTGTAATTTTTTCCATGTATCTCACTTTCTCATATGCTACATGCTCTTTTGTGCTCATCATCTCATATGTCATATACCTCATGTGGCTTAATTGTTCATATATTATATGCCCTATGTGCTTACTTGCCCAAGTGTTGCATGGCCCCTTGGCTTATTGTTTTCTCCAAAAGATTAGATCAACTTGTCTAACGTATAACGACCCCAGTGTGATAATGTATCATGAAGTAAGTCCTACGACAAATGCCAAAGACAAATAATATGTTTTATGTAATGTATCTTCTCATGGTCATATTCCTTTAAGGAATAATAATGTTATGAAAAAGGGCATTTATGATCTCAGTAGGTTAATGTAATTACTTTCATGTATGCTAATACCAAAAAGGATTCTTCATACAATCCAGTTGCCCTAAGTGGGCACTGATGATGCATATCACATGCAGATCTCATAGGACATATGCTATTATCCTGTTCTTCCAGAGTGGCTACTGATGACGCCTAGTGTGGAAGATCTATCCAGTGCCCTTGTTGCTACTGATAATGCATATGACACTCAGATCTTATATGACATATGTTATTATCTAGTGCCTCAATTATGGCTACTAAGCATTGTATGGAAGATCTATCCAATGCCCTTGTGGATACTGATGACGCATATCACACGCAGACCCTACATTATATGTATCACTCTCCAGTGCCTTTTAGTGGCTATTTATCACTAAGCACTGTATGGAAGATCTATCCAATGCCCTTGTGGATACTGATGACGCATATCACACGTAGACCCTACATTATATGTATCACTCTCCAGTGCCTTTTAGTGGCTATTTAGACGTGTATAATATGCAGGGTCAGGAACTAAAGGATNTATTTTTGGGAGTAGTGTCTAGCATCAAGTATTAGACGTGTATAATATGCAGGGTCAGGAACTAAAGGATATGCTAATAAGATTATAATGTATCACATGCTCAATTGTGAATGAATGATTCTAAGACACTTGTATAACGTATAAAGAATTGTAAGGCATGAGTTATGATTTCATAGAATGTTTCTTAGCATTTATATGCTTTCACTTTATTATATTGTTATTCCTTTCACCTTTTCTTCATTACTTTGTCAAATGTTATTTAGTTTTATTTACATACGAATACATGTTTTATTTTTGCTCGCATCCCTATAGTTGGGGAGTTGCATTTTCATAAATGCAGGATCAGACATAGAGGGCAGTAGACATTCTCTCTGGACATCGATCGTACTTCTGGTGATTAGTTGGTGAGCTCCATTTCTACCGGAAGCTAGGATGAATCTAGTATTCTTTTGTTGTACATTGGTATATAATAGGGTATGTCGGGGCCCTGTCCTGACATTATGACAGTTATACATTTTCAAACTCTATTAGAGGCTTCCTAGATAGTATGGAAATGTTCAAGTTGTCATTTATCACACTAGTTATTTGTATCAGTTAGGCTAGTTGGCTTTCACTTGTATATTATCAGCTTTATTAATTGGTTCACTAGATTATTTGTCCACTTGTTTTATCACTTGTCGTGATCCACTTATAATGTAAATGTCTCACATGTTCACAAGGCTCTTGTATGCCTCACCTAGGCTTTGGGTGTCACGATCCAAGTCTATACCCTGGACGAGACATGGTACTAGGAGTCACAAGTAACCCCAAGCCAACCCATGGTCTATCATAACACTGGTAAACTGAGTAAACATAAGTAGAAACTTTAAATAAATAAGATCATTTAAGAAAAACTAATTTGACAAAAGTCCATACACCTGAAAAACTATACTGAATATCTGAGTCTATGTCTGGAAGCCATCTACTAATGATGAGTTGCTGGGACAAGCTCCCAACTAACTCTAAAGTCTAACTGAAAGAAATTAATTGAAAATTGATATCTTCCTCGAGAGATGAGGACTCACCAAAAGATGCTACTAGTATCGTTTGAGGAAAAATCTACTGACAGTGCTGGAGCTGCGAACCTGCGCCTATATCATGATACAATACAATATAGAAGGTATGCGTCAGTACTTTGAATATACTGAGTAAGCGAGAGATATAATAAAAATGAAAGAGCAAGTAACTAAATTGAGATGACATGAAATGACCAACTGAAATACTGAAGAACTGAAATATAACTGATATGGTGAATAATGACCCTAGCTGATGGTAATAGACATGTCCTAAATCTGAGATAGATATCTGAGCTAAACTGAACTGAGCTAAACTAAAACTGTATTGACTAGTAGGAGAGTTTATAACCGACATATAACCGCGTGATCTATACGTGGAGTTCGATGTATACGCTCCGTCGATAGGACCCAATATACCTTGCCAGGGTATAAAGGCATGAACTGGGTGATCACAAATCAGGGGTCATAAAGCCAATAATATAACCTACAGTGGAAATGTAGTTCTGGGAATTTGGGTGCACTGCAATCCCGGTCCGCTCAGTGCTAAGTCCTACTCCCACTGGATAGTCCTAAACTGACTACTACGCTGATAGCTCGAAATTAAGGTCCAAGAATAAATCAGGGATACTTATCTAGAAGTACCCTGTGCGTCTTATTGGACCGGATTCTATAAATGGTATCTAGGATTGGCCAGAGCTGCTTATCTGAAAGCGTAGTAACCGTCTAGAACAAACTGAAACTAAAGCTAGTGGTTCTAAACTGGTCAGAGCTGCTAATCTGGAACAGTCGTAACTGTCAAAGAACAAACTAATTTCTGATAACTGATATCTGGGAGGCACTACTGAGAGCTCTAGAAAAGACTATAGTCAAACTGATCAGCTGATATTTCTGAAAATACTGAGTATACTAATATTCTGACTGAAACTGGACTAGCATACAATTCACTGAGATTTCAACTGATATTAATAGCATGGGAATCCCAATACTGATAGAATTAAGCAACATGAATAACTAATCAATCATGCAAGACATTGATTTACCGCATTCAAAAGCTAGGGCTAAAACCAAATTTACAAGAACAAGTATCAACATGATAGTTAGGTAGTTAAAATATAGTAACAATTAACATGAACAATATTCCACATGATATAGACGGAATCTAGCTGAAAATTTATTCACATTCAAAACACAGGGCCTAAAACTGATAAGAAAATTTAGATGGATTTTGGGGCACAAGGGAAGGACAATTCCCTTGCTAAATTCTCACATACCTAGTGATGAAAACCGCGGAGAAAACCCTTGAGAAGATCTGAGAAGAAATGTTGAACCCTTGCTTTTGCTCTATGCTTTCTGAAAAAGTTCTACGTTCTGACTTCTGAGGGAATAAGAGGAATGAAGTATAAACATCGATTACCCCTCTAAATCCCCTAAATATAACCCAAAACTACGTAGCTTAGGGATTAAAAAGGTGGAAGGTACAAAAATGTCCCTGAAAGAAAATTTGGAAAATTGCTCGACAAGGACCAACGGATCACACAACGAGTCGTTGGTTGACACAACGACTCATTGGGACCAGTCGTTTGTCCTAGGATTAAACCTAGGGATTACTGGAACTAGCAACGGGTGGATACCATGACTTGTTGGAAGAACCAACGGGTCATTGGTACCTCTTGTGGCCACTGGCAGGGTCTTGAACAAAACACTAGGCCCCTCTCTTTAACGGGTGACAAAACGACTCATTGGTTGGGACAACGAGTCATTGTCACCTCTCGTCCTGTCTACTGAAAATCCTGAAGGATTTTGGGGCTTCACAATAGGTGGATAGAATGAATCATTGTGCGATACAACGGGTCGTTGCCACTCGTTTTCACTGAAGGAGTTGGTCGAAAGTACCTGGGAGCCCCAACTAACGAGTCACACCACGAGCTATTATATCAAATAATGGAGCATCGTTTGACTCATGGGTTCCTGGAAAGGGATCAACTTGGTTCTAAATTGGGAATGCAATTATAGACAAGATGACTTGTTGCTCCTCACAACGGGTCGTTCCATGTCTCGTTGGTTCTCATGGAACGTCTGACTGAGCTGACCACAACCCAGACAACGAGTCATTACTGCTGATAATGACTCGTTGTCTCAGTCGTTCTGAGAATTTTTTTTGGTTTTTTAATGAAATATTTGAGTTTGGTCTAGGAAAGTTTCGGGGTGTTACAATATCTCCCCTTTGGGATCTTTCATCCTTGAATGAAGGCTAAAACTGCTGGAAAATTCAGAAAAGAATTGCAATTCCCAGACTGAGACTATGGAATGATTTCAGGAGGAATGACTGACTCTAAACTGATTTAACCATGCTAACAGAGTTGATGAAACTAGGATGCATATTGAAAATCTGAATAGAGATGATGGGTATGGAACTGAATAGAATATCGAGGAGGAATTTAATACCTGATGCTGAAATTGGACTAGAAGGGAATAAATGAGGGTATTTGGCCATCATGTCTACTTATGCCTCCCATGTGGCTCCCTCAACTAGCTGGTTCCTCCACAAGACTTTCACTGAAGCAACTTCCTTGTTTCTCAGCTTACGAACCTGAAGATCTAAGATCTGAACTGGGACCTCTTCGTAAGAGAGACTATCCTTCACTCCCTAACTGCCTAGTGGCACAACTAAAGTTGGATCACCGATGCACTTCTTCAATAGGAACACATGAAAGACTAGGTGCATAGATGCTAACTCTGGAGGTAATTCTAACTCATACGCCACACTGCCAATTTGTCTTAGAATCACAGAGGGTCCTACATATCTCGGACTAAGTTTCCCTTTATTTCCAAACCTCATCACCCCCTTCATGGGTGAAATTTTTAGGTAAACCCAATCATCTTCAGTGAGTTCTTACTCTCTTCTGCTCACTCAGCATAGGATTTCTGTCGACATTGAGCTATTTTCAACCTTTCCCTAATCAGTTGCACTTTCTGCATAACTTCATTAACTGAGTCTGGCCCTATCAAGGTAGCTTAACCAACCTCAGACCACCCTATAGGAGACCTACACCTCCTACAATATAATGCCTCAAATGGAGCTATCTGAATATTGGAGTGGTAGTTTTTGTTGTACACAAACTCAATAATAGGTAGGTGATCATCTCAACTACCCTTGAAGTCGATCACACAAGCCCTCAACATATCTTCTAAGGTCTGAATAGTCTGCTCAGCCTGTCCATCTGTCTGAGGATGAAAAGTTGTGTTGAGCTTGACCTGAGTACCGAGTCCTTTCTGAAATGACTTCCAGAAATGCAAGGTGAACTGGGTACCTCTATCTGAATAAAATGGACAAGGGCACTCCATGTAGTCTGACTATGTCACGCCCCGAGTCTACACCCTTAGCATAACACAGTACTTGAGGTCACAAGTGACCCCTAGTTAACCCCTGGTCTATCATACACTGGTATTCTAGCAA
>JACEIK010005111.1:67696-83861 GCA_018107945.1 Datura stramonium | reverse complement strand
ATTATTTCGTGTAGACATAGTACTCACATTTAACTAATTATAATTTTATAATTAGATACTGCAAAAAAATAATTTTGTATTAAATCAGACCATAATTAGAGTTAGTCTAATACGAAATAATCTAATCAATATTATTGAACTCTGAGCAGATCTGGAGAAGGAGAGGTGGAAGAGGCATTCCGGGACAAGTTGATCGTGCACACGTGGAAGGGAATCAAGAAAATTTTGAAGACTCTCGCTCCCGATGCGCGGACACCTTAGGCGACCCGGCATGATCTTCCTAAGTTATCCTTCCTCAGTGGGTTCGAGAAGGGAGTGGATGATGAGGCTAGTAGTGGCAGTGACAAGGCCTCTAGCTAGATGGGTCGCCGTGTTTCCCTCCCCCTGTCCCCTATATATGATGTTCTTATTACTATTTTTGGGTAGCCCCCATTTGGGGCTTGTAATAAAATCTTATTTCCTATTTCTTTTTCTATTCTTGGATGTTGGTACTGGTCCTTCTTTGGTGTACGGATGCCCATTTGGCATCCTCAGACATTGGCCATGTTTATGGCCCATTCTAATATCATCATTGCTTTTACCTATTCTCACATTGCTCCCCTATTTTCACTAGGTACCATTTGCAATCAGATGTTTGTAACAGGGAATATAGAAATTCTAGAACCCGACATTCTACTTGACCATGTCCACTGCAGTGGTCGTCCTATCGCGAAAACAGTAACGCTTTCGCTATAGTGATCCGCTGCAACGAGACAGCCTTCGTTGCAGTGAAACTTGCATAGCAGAAAAAATATAATGAGATTTCTTTAGTCACTCTGGTTAACTCAAGTTAACCCCACCCACCTATCTTATGGTCACGCCCCGAGTCTAAACCTCAGATGGAAAATGATACTTGAAGCCACAAGTGACCCCAAGATAACCCCTGATCTATCATACACCGGTATTCTGAGTAAAACAAATATAGAGGAAGATTTGAAATAATAGCATAAAAGCATTTATGAAAATAAAACTGAAGATGTAAAGTTTAAGAACATCTGAAGTCTGGAATTAATTCTATGTCTAAAATTAACTCTATGTCTGAAAGCCTTCTAACTAATGAGTTGCTGGGACAAGCCCCCAGCTAACTCTAAATCTAACTAAGCATAATAAATCAACTGAAAGGAAATGGAATAAGTCCCTCGAATGATAAGGACTCACACTTCCACTGCGACAGAGGAGGATCTGGATTGCAACGGCTAACGATGCTGAGTCTGGGAACATGCAGTTATATCATGAAATGATACAACATAAAAGTATGTGTCGGTACTTTGAATGTACTAAGTAAGTGGGAAAAACATAACTGAATATATTGTCTGAACTGAAATGACAGGCAATGACTAGTAGGTAAACTGGACTGAACTACTGAAGTAAATTGAGGTGGTCGAAATGATCCTGTCTTATGGTCAAGGAATGTCCTAAGTCTGAAAGTACTGAGTCTGAGATCCTAAACTGAACTGAGCTAAACTGATAGAACTAGAACTAAACTGAGTTGCTTATTCTGAAACTGGACTAGACTGACTAGTAGGAGAGTCTATAACCGACATATAACCAAGTGAGCTAGACGTGGAGTCCGATGTATACACCCTATCGGTAGGACCCAATATACCTTGCTAGGGTATAAAGGCATGAACTGAGTGATCACAAGAGTATGGTGCCAATCAGGCCAAGTAATAATGTAACCTAAGCTGGTAATGTAGTTCTAGGAACCTGGGTGCGCTGGAACCCCGACCCACTCAGTGCTAAGTCCTACTCCCACTGGAAAACCTATACTGAACTACTAGGCTGATAGCTCAAAATGGGGTGCAAGACTAGTCAGGGACATATAACTGAAAGTACTCTAAGAGTCTTTCCGGACCATATCCTGAAACTGGGTTCTAGACCGGTCAGAGCTGCTTATCTGAAAGCATCGTAACTGTCTAAGAACAAACTGTAAACTAAATTGGGGTCCTGGGGCTAGTCAAAGCTATATATCAAAAATTCCATGACCGCGTAATGGACCAATAAACTGAATTCTGAGTCTGATTATAATAACTAGGAGGCACCACTTACACCTCGGGAAAAGATTGAAGTCAAACTGATCAATTAACAAGTTCTGAATAGTTCTGAATAGTTCTGAAGAGGTTCTATGTTCTAACTGAACAGAACTATTAAGCAGCTAATAGAGAACTCAACTCATTCCAACAACATGGTAATTTCATAATATGGCAAAAAAAATTAAGAATTAAAGAAATATCATCCGACAAGGCTAAAATCATTCTTATCAATGGAATATTTGCTCAACATATATATGTAATAAGAATTACTAGGAAATTCAGCCCAAAACATACTTCATTCACTAGATGGAATTTATTACGCAAATAATCTTTACTCGAAAATTTAGGGCTTGAATTCACTTGGCAAGAACATCGACAATTCAAGTAAGAATTGATAGAGATCATATCAATAATAAACAAGGATACCCTTCTATATGGAACTAACGAATAATATCATATAATTTCTGTGTATTCAAAAACTCAGGGCTAAAACTGATAGAGAAACTATGGGAGGGTTTTGGGGGACACAAAGAAAGAACAATATCCCTTGTTGAATTCCCACATACCTGAGTTGAAGTTTCTTGAAGGAGAAAGCTTGGACTGCTGCAATGGAGGAACACCCTAAGCCTACTTGAGAGTTTCTTGAGAGAACTTTCGATGCTTTTCTGAGAATAAACGTGGGAAGGAACCATCCAAACCCTCTAATAAGTCTTAAATTACGTCCTAAATGATGTAGTTTAAAGCTTGGAAAATAGAAAGTTACTAAATAACCCTTAGAAAATCACTAAAAAAACTGACAGGTGATCCTAACGGGTGACCTAACGAGTCGTGGTGACTAACCACGACTTGTGGTAAGACCCGTGGAGTACACTACCGGAATTCTCTGTAGGTCACCACGAGGGACCTCACGAGTCGTGGTCACTGACCATGACTTGTGGTCATCAGTCATGGACCACACTGTCTCACTTCTGGAGCTTCTATACTAGGCTTGACCATGAGTCACACAATGAGTCGTTACCAATGATGACGACTTGTGGTGACACTCGGTAGGTGAACTTCCTAACAACTGACTAAGGCTGGTAACAGGGGACATAACAAGTCATTATTGGTGACCACGAGTCGTGGTCACCATTCATCAAGTACACTGTTTCTCACTTACCAATACTTACTCTTTCTTCTCAGGACTGAGCTAATGAATCGTTAGGTCTCACAACGACTCGTTAGTGGAGTTGTCTTGAGACATTTTCTGCAGATTTTCGAGATTTTTTTATTCAAGTCTCGGATCTAGTCTTTGAGTTTCTGGGGCATTACAATATCTCTCCCTTGGAAATATTCATCCTCGAATGTTAGAAAACACACAGGAAAGCAGAGAATAATAACCAGACGTTGCAGATACTATTTATTTTACTTTAAAACTGTCGGAATGACTACCTCTGTTTCAAAATACATGACTGAACTGAATTTACCTTTCATACATACATTCAAAAACATAATAGAGACTTGAACACCTGAACTGAATCATGAAAAATAAATTGAGTCCTAGGGTTAAAACTAATGTATCAAGCTGTGATAGAGCCAATAAAGAACAAATGTGGTACTTGGCAATCATATCTGCTTCGGCCACCCACATAGCTCCCTCAACCTACTGATTTCTCCATAAGACTTTTACTAAAGCTATTTCCTTGTTCTTCAGCTTACGAACCTAAAAGTCAAGGATCTGGACTGGTACTTCCTCATATGAGAGACTATCCTTTATTCCTACACTATCCAACGACACAATTGAGGTTGGATCTCCGATGCACTTCTTCAAAGTGACACATGGAAAACTAGGTGTACAACTGCTAGTTCTGAAGGTAACTCTAGCTCATAGGCTACATTGCCGATACGCCTCAAAATTCTATAGGGTCCCACATATCTTGGATTGAGCTTCCCCTTCTTGCCAAACCTCGTCGCCCCTTTAATTGGCGAAATTTTTAGGTAAACACAGTAATCAAATGCAAACTCCAACTCTCTTCTCCGCACATTGGCATAAGATTTTTGACGGCTCGGAGTTATTTTCAACCTTTTTCGGATGAGCTGAACTTTCTGCATTGCCTCGTGAACCAAGTCTGGCCCTATCAAGGTAGCTTCACTAACCTTGAACCACGCTATAGGAGATCTACACCTTCTCCCATATAATGCTTCAAATGGGGCCATCTAAATGCTAGAGTGGTAGCTATTGTTGTACGCAAACTCGATAAGAGGCAAATGGTCATCCCAATACCCTTGAAATCAATCACGCACACTCTTAGCATATCTTCTAGAGTCTGAATAGTCTGCTCAGCTTGCCCATCTGTCTGCCGATCAAAAGCTATACTTAGCTTGACATGAGTTCCAAGTCCCTTCTGAAAGGACTTCTAGAAATGGGAGGTAAACGAGGTACCCCTGTCTGAAATAATGGACAATGGCACCCCATTAAGTCTAACCATCTCCCGGATATAAAGTTTAGCATAGTCCTCAACTGAATTTGTGGTTTTGACCGAGAGAAAATGTGATGACTTAGTCATTCGGTCTACTACTACCCAGATTGATTTATGCTGCCGACGAGTTCGAGGTAGACCCGTAATAAAGTCCATGTTTACTTCTTTCCACTTACATGTGGGTATGCTGATATCCTAGGTCATAACTCCTGGTCTCTGGTGTTCTACCTTGACTTGTTGGCAGTTCGGGCACTTAGCTACAAATTCAGCGATATCTCTTTTTATGTCGTTCCACCAATAAACATCTCATAAATCATGGTACATCTTAGTAGCACCAGGGTGAATGGAATACCTAGAACTGTGCGCTTCAGCCAATATCTTCTATCTCAACTCACCAGCATCCAGTACATACAACCTTCCCTGGTAACGGAACACACCATCTCCCCCTTTGGAGAAAGCCTCAACCTCCTTCCTGAGAACCGCTTCTTTAAGTTTAAGTAGGACTGGATCTTCTTCCTGTCTGGACTTAACTACAACTACTGAGAATTAATCTAACCCGGTTTGCATTACCATACCTCCTTCGGCTGAATCCACCAACTGCACTCCTAACCGGGCTAGTCTGTGAACATCCTTCACTAACTCCTTCTTGCCTTTATCAATGTGAGCCACACTCCCCATAGACTGTCTGCTTAGGGCGTCAGCCACCACATTGGACTTACCCAGGTGATATAACACACTCATGTCATAGTCCTTTAGCAACTCCAACCATATTCTCTGACGCATATTTAGACCCTTCTGACTCATCATGTACTGAAGACTCTTATGATCTATAAACACATCTACAAAAGCTCCATATAAGTAATGCCTCCATATTTTTAGTGCAAACACCACCACTACCAACTCGAAGTCATGAGTTAGATAGTTCTTCTCATGAACTTTGAGTTATCTGGAGGCGTAGGCTATCACTTTACCCCGCTACATTAGAACGCATCTGAGCCCAACTATGGAAGCATCACAATAAATAACCAACCCATCTGTTCCTTCTGGTAGGGTCTGAAATGGAGCAATAGTGAGTCGAGTCTTCAACTCCAAGAAAATCTTCTCACACTCATCGGACCACTTAAATTCACCCTCTTCTAAGTTAACTTAGTCAAAAAAGATGCTATAGAGGAGAAGCCTCCACAAACTGTTGGTAATAACCATCTAAGCCTAGGAAAATCCTTATTTCAGTAGGAGAGGTAGGTCTGGGCCAATTTTTCATTGTTGTTATCTTGTGAGGATCTACTTGTATTCCTTCACCTGAGACCACATGACCTAAGAAGGTCATGGACTTTAACCAGAATTCGCACTTGCTGAACTTGGCGAACAACTGGCGGTCCCTGAGTGTCTGTAAGGATAATCTTAGGTGATTGGCATGCTCTTCCTCATTCCTAGAGTATACTAGAATGTCGTTGATAAATACAATGAAGAACATATCCAGATACTTCTTGAAGACTCTATTCATCAAGTCCATGAAGGCTGCTGGGGCGTTTATTAGCCCAAAGGACATCGCCATAAATTCATAGTGACCGTACTGAGTTTTGAATGTTTTTTTCAATATGTCACACTCTCTGACCCTTAGCGGATGATACCCTGACCTGAGATCGAATTTTGAGAAACAACTGGCTCCCTGAAGTTGGTCAAACAGGTCGTCAATTCAAGGTAGGGGATACTTGTTCTTGACTATGACTTTGTTCAGCTGACGGTAATCTATGCACATTCTGAGGGTACCATCCTTCTTACGCATGAATAGCACTGGGGCACCCTAGGGAGAGATGTTGGGTCTGATAAAACCCTTGTCAAGAAGATCTTTTAGCTACTCTTTCAACTCCTTAAGCTCAGCTGGAGCCATTCTATAAGGAGGGATGGAGATGGGCTGAGTATCAGGGAGGAGGTCTATTCCGAAGTCTATTTCCCGTTCAGGGGGTACATCGGGAAGATCCTCAGGAAATACATCTAGGAACTCACTGACTATTGGAACTGACTGGATAGTTGGGGTCTTAGAGTTGGAATCCTTGACACGAACTAGATGATAGATACATCCCTTGGAGATGAGTTTCTGGGCCTTAAGGTAGGAAATAAACCTACACTTAGGCGTTGAACTGCTACCCGTCCATTCTAATGCTGTTTCATTTGGAAATTGGAACTTCACAACTCTAGTTCTGGAATCAACTGAGGCATAGTAGGAGTATAACCAATCCATGCATAGGATAAGGTCAAAATCGACCATGTCTAATTCTACAAGATCACCTGGAATAAGTTTATTCAGGACTGAGACTGGGCAGTTTCTATACACCCGACTTGCTCTAACTGACTCGCCAACTGGGTGGAGACTAAAAATGGTTCTGAGAGGACCTCTGGACTGATATTGAACTAGACTGTTATGTAAGGAGTCACGAATGAAAGAGTGGATCCTGGATCTAGGAGGGCATACACGTCTACATGAAAGAGACGTAACATACCCATGACTACATTAGGGGAGCTCTCTATCCTGACGGGAAGACAGAGCATAGAAATGATTTTGGCGCTGATCGCCATATGTACCTCATGTGTTGGCCTGCTAAGTTGGTCGGCCTGCTGGAGCTAATGATGTGGTAGATTGTGATCTCCCTCGCCCTGCTGACGGGCATTCCCTAAGCCAATGCCCAAGCTGTCCACACCCAAAACAACCCTCTTGACCCTGAAGGCACTCTCTCGGATGGTTCCTACCACACTTGGGATAAGATGGATACTTGTTCCTAGTACTGTGGGCCTGAGACTGAGTGCCAGATGACCCACCCCTCTGATCCTGACGGGACTGAAAGGTTGGGGCGCTGGCGGAACTAGTTGCTGGGGCTCTCAACAGTTGTTGCTGCTGCTATGGGCGGCTACTATTGCTAGACCTCTGATGGCCGAAATCTGAATGGCCAGTCCTTGCCCGTTTTTTATTCCTCTTCATATCCTTCATCTTTTCGGCCTCAATTTGCTGGGCATAGACAATCAAGCTAGAGAGGCCCATATCTTTAATCAGCATCGCTGTCCTGCACTCCTTGAAGACCAGGTTTGACACCCCGTTCACAAATTTCAACATACGAGCCCTTGGCTCGGCTACCATCTCTGAAGCATACTTAGACAAATGAGTAAACTCTAGCATACTCCTCTATGTTTCTTTTGCCCTATATCAAATTCATAAACTCCGCCATCTTTGCCTCCCTCAAATCCCGAGGGAAGAATCTTTCCAAGAAAGTTGAGTTGAACTCATCCCACTCCACTGGTCCTACTCTCGCTGGCCTCCCCTCTTTCCACTAGTCATGCTAGACCTGAGCTACCCTTTTTAGCTGGTAGGCAACCAAGTCAGCACTTTGAGAGAAGCTAACACCCATAATGCGGGTAATCTTCTTGACCTCATCCACGAGCTCTTGGGAGTCCTCCCCTACTTTGAATCCATGAAAAGATGGAGGGTCATATGTGTGAAGTCCCGCACACTCACAGATGCTGCAGACCCGTTGGTGTTCATCGGCACCACCTGCTGGTTCACTTGGTTGTGACTGTTTGGGCCACTAGTTGACTGTCCGCCCTGAATTTGGAGGTAGATACCGAATCATATTTAGGGGCCAGCATTTGAATGGCCACCCCGAGTCTACACCCTGGACGAAACACGGTACTTGAAACCACAAGTGACCCCAAGTCAACCCCTAGTCTATCATACATTGGTATTCTGATTAAAAACATATAGCGGAATCTTTGAAATATTAGCATAAAAGAATTTATGAAAATAAAATTGAAGATATAAAGTTTAAGAACATCTGAAGTCTGGAATTAATTCTATGTCTGAAATTAACTTTGTTTCTTAAAGCCTTCTAACTGATGTGTTGCTGGGACAAGCCCCCAGCTAACTCTAAATCTAACTAAACATAATAAATCAACTGAAAAGAAATGGAATAAGGACCTCGAATGATGAGGATTCACACTTCAACTGCGGTAGAGGAGGATCTGGATCGCAACAGCTAACGATGCTGAGTCTCGGAACCTGCAGCTATATCATGAAATGATACATCATAAATGTTACACCCCGTAAGTTTCTAGCATTTAGTCGACTTATTCGCATGTTGGTTGAGAGTTTTAGAATGCCATACGTGCGAGAAAAGGGCCCAGGGAAAGGTCAAATGAGTGCCAAGTTGGAATCTTGCAAGAGAAGGCCGAACCGCGCTATCCAAAGGGGCAAAGTGGCACGGAGCTTGGACCTCCGTGTTAGCCAACGTGGCACGGAGCCAAAACGGCGCATTGGCCGGCGTGCCACATTGCCATGTATTTTGCTCTAAGTATATAAAGGCCTCCCACTTCGTTTTTAAGTCATTTCTCATATAATTTTCAGTGAAAACAACCAGAGAACAGAGGAGGATGAAGGGTTACTATAAATTTCCATTTGATTACGCCGTCAAATATTGTCCAAACTCAAATTAACTTGGGGTACCAAAGTATAAAGCTACAGGGAGCATTCCTATGGAGTTAGTTTTGCGAGAATCGCCCGGCGAAGTGGCGACCCGCCGAGTCAAAGTGATTGGAATTGCTCCAAACTAGTGTTAATACACTCCCAGGCTTAAAGTGAGTATTTCTCCCTTCTAGACTTTTGAGAAATTATGAGATTTTGATCGTTTTTCGATAAGTCGAAGAATAGTCAGTATATAGACTTAAAGTATTGTTTCTTCTAGTATAACTAATAAAGTTAGTTCTATTCTTTCATGAATATGATTACAGTTGGAAGGAATAGCTGAATACTAGCCGAACCTCGCCAGTTAACCAGTGAACCAGCAGTCGAGGTATGTAAGGCTTAACTCTCGGCAAGTATTCTAGTCGTACAATGTTATGACCTATACTCTCGAACAGAATAGCGATCTCAAATGCTGCAGATGGTTTCTACCATTAGATTGTAAGTCGATATGTTGTAATTAGCTGTTATTGATCTACGCATATAAATATCAGATATGTGGCAATTAGCGGCTAACAGGAATTACAGTTACATAGATTCTGGTTAGCTATTAGAACTCATATACAGATCATACTTTAGGACCCCTCGTTAAAAGGGGAGCAGGTTAAATGTGATTCACATATGATGCTATAGAAACTCTTTTATTTTCAGCATTTTGGGATGGTAGACTTAAATGTTTGTTGCCATACCTAGACTTCAGTGGATCGTAAGAGTTAGTAGCCTGAATCAGTTGGTTAAATAGTATGGGCACAGTTAGGCGGTCTAGCAACCAGTTGGCGCCTGTATTAGTAGGAAAGAATTCTTAGAGGTCATTAACGTTATCGCACGTTCTAGAACCAGAAATAGAGACAGAATAGATATATTCCAGAGTTAGCGACACCAGGGTCCTCCAGTGTATTGAGTGAATGCATGTCGTCCCTTTAGCATTATTAGTGATTGTCAGTCTTAGTCGATTTAACGACTATCATGTAGAATGCCCAACAAGCCAGCCTAGTCGTCCAAGTCAGATAAACTCGTAGGTACCCCAAGGAGGGGTCCACATCAGTAACCGGTGACGGGTTAGTACCCTAGTCGGTCCTCGTAAGGTGTTCAGGTACAGAGTCTCAAGAGGGGACCAGTCCTTATAAAATTGTCCATAAGACTGAGGATTTCCCAGAACAGCAATATAGATCCGAGAGGACTCATACAAGGCTTAAGGAGTCAGTAGTACTCTGCTAGTACTGTGTTAACCACAGGTTAAGGAGATCGGTAAGCTCCCTATGAAGAACCAGGAACTGATCGCCTAGAAGCAAGTTCGACCAAGCCCAGCTCTACAGTTGTTTAATTATAAGAATAAAGTAGTTAGTTGTCCGCAACCCCTCAGTTATGCATAAGTTACAGATGTCCAAGTTGGACATTCCGAGTATTGTTAGACTACTTTAGACCTCACTCTATTCAGCCCATATTATTAGAGATCATGATCACTATCAGGATCCTCTGATCCAATACGTGCACATGGTGTGCTTGTAGACAGTCATATAGATTATCCCAGAGGCGAGTAGCATTAGAATGAGGCCCCGAAGGCCAGATACGCTCTCGCTACACAGATAGATTTATTTGTCAGTTTCTCCAATATAGTAAACCAGTATAAATTCCAGTAGAGTATTTCAGAAATAGTATAGTATCTCCGTATGAATTTTAGAAAGCATGTTAGAAATATTGTATCATGTTTAGCATGAAAATTAGTAAAATAGCATGAATTCCAGCAGAATATTCCAGAAATACTATATAATGTTTCAGTATGAGATCCAATAAAACATGTCGGAGATTATATTATTGTTATCAGATTCAGTATGTATTGTATGCAGTCATTACCATTAGTTGAGACTTGATTGTATTGTTTTGGGCTGGATTACCTAGCTTCCGTGACCGCCCCAAGGTTAATAGTTGTATCGACTCATCCGCTAGAGGGTGAGGATACGTCGCTCTACGGAGTGGCATGCCGTCCACTAGGGACGAAGATGGGATGCCAGTTTCCCCATATTTTGCCTTGGTCGGCTTTTATACACCCCCATCGAGCGCTTGCGCCCGGGGTTTTGATTTCAGGAGTCCTCCAAACTTAGGTACAGTTATAGTCAGGGGCCCAGCGGGCCTAAGCTGCATACCTAGGGGATCGGCAGGATGCTTATAGTTACTAGGGGAGATGGGATGACCGAGGTAGGGGTATAGATTGTGTGATGATTGTACCTTCCGGCTTATGGGGGCCAGGTAAGGTTCATGCGTGCTATGTTATGCTATGTTATGCTAGATATAGATGGATAGATAGTAGAATGCCACGTTACCAGGTACAATTCCTACTCCTTTCAATGTAGTTAAGGACAGTCTTGAATTCACATTTCCAGTCAGTTACAGTCTGTTTCCTTATTACTTCAGTTCTATCAGTTTTTTTGTTTACATTCAGTACTTTTATTTGTTGCTTTGCATACACAGTACCAGCGGTACTGACGCCCGTTTGGGGCACTGCATTACTTGCCTGCAGGTACACATAGATGAGGAACAGATCCCTCGTAGTTCTAGACAGCGGTACATAGCCTTCAGCTCCTTTCATCCGGAGCTTGGAAGACAGAGGTTTACTCTCCTTTTGATTGTGCAGTATGGGTAGGCCGGGGCCCTATCCCTACCATCTTGTTATTCTTAGAGGCTTGCAGATTGTATTATATTCCCTGTGGTTAGAAGTATCGGCCGTGTGGGGCCTTGTTCAGTTGTTAGTTGGTGACCTTGTCGGCCACAGATCAGTTTAGCGCCAGATTTCATTTTTCAGATATAACTAGACAGCATGGTGGCCTTGTCAGCCCGCATAGGATCCCTTGTAGTTGGTTGTTCTGGTTACCTGGTTATATGCTTACAGGTGGCTATAGGCCTTGTCGGCTGGAGGCTGTGTTTACAACCATTATATAGCCCGTCATTTTCTTGAATCCAGAGTTAGAGCCAGCCCGACACACAAAGTACTTAGGCTCAGTTAGTCCAGCAGTCCAGGACTTAGTAGGGCACTAGGTGCTAGTCATGCCTCCCAAGGTGGGGGGTGACAATAAAAGTATCCATTAGTGCTTTGAATGTACTGAGTAAGTGGGAAAAACGTAACTAAATATAATGTCTGAACTGATATGACATGCAACGACCAGTAAGTAAATTGGATTGAACTACTGAAGTAAACTAAGGTGGTCGAAATAACCCTGTCTGATGGTAAAGGCATGTCCTAAGTCTTAAAGTACTGAGTCTAAGATACTGAATTGAACTGAGCTAAACTAATAGAACTAGAACTGAACTGAGCTTCTTATTGTGAAACTAGACTGGATTGACTAGTGGGAGAGTTTATAACTGACATATAACCACGTGAGCTAGACGTGGAGTCCGATGTATACACCCAATCGGTAGGACCTAATATACCTTGCCAGGGTATAAAGGCATGAACTCGGTGATCACAAGAGTCTGGGGCCAATCAGGCCAAGTAATACTGTAACCTATGCTGGCAACGTAGTTCTAGGAACCTGGGTGTGTTGGAACCCCGACCCACTCGGTGCTAATTCCTATCCCACTAGAAAAACCTATACTGAACTACTAGGCTGATAGCTCGAAACTGGGGTCCAAGACTAGTTAGGGACATATAACTTAAAGTACCCTGAGAGTCTTTCCGGACCAGATTCTGAAATTAGGTTCTACACTGGTTAGAGCTACTTATCTGAAAGCATTGTAACTGTCTAAAAACAAACTGTAAACTAAACTGGGGTCATGGGGCTGGTCAGAGTTATATATCAAAAATGTCATGACCGCCTAATGGACCAATAAACTTGATTCTGAGTCTGATTCTAATAACTAGGAGGCACCACTTACACCTCGGGAAAAGACTAAAGTCAAACTGATTAGTTGACAAGTTCTGAATATTTCTGAAGAGGTTCTATGTTCTAATTGAACTGAATTATTAAGCAGCTAATAGAGAACTCAAGTCATTCCAACAACATGGGAATTCCATAATATGGAAAAAAGAATTCAAGACCTAAAGAAATCTCATCGGACAAGGCTAAAATCATTCTTATCGATGGAATACTTGCTCAACATATATATATGTATTAAGAATTACTAGGAAATTCAGTCCAAAACATACTTCATTCATAGATGGAATTTATTACGCAAATAATCTTTACTCGAAAATTTAGGGCTTGAATTCACTTGGCAAGAACATCAACAATTCAGGTAAGAATTGATGAAGATCATATCAATAATAAACAAGGATACCCTTCTATCTATGCACTACCAAGGCGATAATAGTCAGAATCATTGCCAGATGTTGTGATNATAATAAACAAGGATACCCTTCTATATGGAATTAAAGAATAATATCATATAATTTTTGCGTATTCGAAAAGTCAGGGCTAAAACTGATACAGAAACTATGGGAGGGTTTTGGGGGACACAAGGAAAGAACGATTTCTCTTGTTGAATTCCCACATATCTGAGTTGGAGTTTCTTGAAGGAGCAAACTTGGACTGCGGGAATGGAGGAAAACCTTAATCCTGCTTGAGAGTTTCTTGAGAGAACTTTCGATGCTTTTCTGAGAATAAACATGGGAATGAGGGAAGGAACCGTCCAAACCCTCTAATAAGTCTGAAATTACGTTCAAAACAACACAGTTTAAAGCTTAGAAAAATAGGAAGTTACTAAATAGCCGTTAGAAAATCACCGAAAAAAATTGACAGGGGATCCTAACAGGTGACCTAACGAGTTATGGTGACTGACCATGATTCGTTGTCAAACCCGTGGAGTACAGTGCCGGAATTCTCTGTAGGTCACCACGAGGGACCTCACAAGTCGTGGTCACCAGTCGTGGACCACACTGTCTCAGTTCTGAAGCTTTTAGCTTGACCACGAGTCACACAAGGAGTCGTTACCAATAATGAAGACTCGTGGTGACACTTATTAGGTGCACTGCCTAACAACTGACTTGGGCTGGTAACGAGGGACATAAAGAGTCATTATTGGTGACTACGACTCGTGGTCAGCATCCATCAAGTACACTTCTTCTCACTTACCCAATACTTACTCCTTCTTCTCACGACTGACCTAACGAGTCGTTAGGTCTCACAATGACTCATTAGGTGAGTCGTGAGGAGACATTTTCTACAGATTTTCTAGATTTTCTAATGTAAGTGTCGGATCTAGTCTTTGAGTTTTTGGGGCATTACACTTATCGAGGGTTTTCACTAATTACACTTAGGAAGATACCAATTTGGCCTATCGAGATACCAATTAGAATCTTCCAGATACCAATTGGACTCGACTCAGGCGATCGACACAATCAGACAGCACGATGGGGAAGAAATAAGTGTGAATTCCTAAATGCCTTATAGCTTCCCGAAGATTAGGTGTGGATATCTACACACCAATCCGCAGGAGTCTACTTGATATTGCTCATGTACTTGTAGACTGATAACCTAGACTCTCTGATACCAATTGTCACGACCAAACTATATAGGCCATGCGGGCAGCTACTCGACTCTACTCGATAGGAGAACTCCTTTTTCCCTAAATAATAAAATATCAATAAAACATAATCCTTTATGATTCATAAATCAAATCTTTCTTCATTTTCATCAGTTTTTACGACTCAATCAAAATAAACATAAAGAAACCTCCCAACTAACACAACTTTTTCCCAAGATCTAGTATAAATAGATACAAGAGTTCTACTACTAAGTATCGACAAATAAAAGACACAACTTCATCCGCGGAAGAATGCAAAAGTTGTCGCTAAGTGACTGTCAATCCAAGAAGAACTTCATCCTTCCACAACCTAAACCAAAAGGCATAGCACGAGTAGTATTAGCACACCATACGTACTGGTAAGCATCATCGGTTGACTATAGTTAATTCATATAATAGAAAAATAATTAATAGCATCAATACGATATAAAACTTAATTCTCACTTTTGTGTTGCTTTAAACTCACCGCTTTTATAAATTACCCTAATCAATTAAATCATGCAATATTACTAATACAACTACTCATTTTTCATTCTCACCGCAAAATTAACTTACCATGTTGTCTCTCCAATTCCGCTGCAGCGTAGGTGAGCCCGCTGCAGCAGTCCCACTTTCGCAGCTATATGCCGGCTGTAGCGGTATTTAGTAGAAAGTATCCCAGAATTCAATCCCTTTAATATTTTTATCACGTCTTTCATTCTTTAAGTGTTTCTAGACAAATTTACCTAACGACTCATCACCACAGTAATTCTCTCACGAGATCTCTAACGTGTTATAATTCATTCATGCAAAATTATTTAAGACAGTCATGACCGTCTAACACATGAACACTCACAACAATATACATTCAACATGACTGCACATATATCATGTCAATCATGTCAAGGATATCATCAAACAAGTATCATATATAATGCAAATCATACATTATATCTTATTTCATAAAACCTTCCTCACATACATACCTGTCGTTCTTACCGTGATTATACCTGCAGTAACGTGCCAGGAACACGCCTCCGTTACATCACTATAACACTCACCCACATGGGTCATGTACACACATGCTAGTGGGTCTTATTTATGCCCAACCAGTCATGACCTGCAGAGGACTCTAGAAATCTATGTACCATATTGGTGTGGTACCCGCTCCCACTATATGCTCATCCGGATGTTACCCTCGGACACGAGCCACTCAATAGCAATATTTGCTCACCCGAATACTCCCCTCAAGCTCGAGCCTCTCAATAATAATATTTGCTTGCCCGGATACTCCCCTTGGGCTCGAGCCTTTTATTTTAGGAAACAATTAATATTTCATCCATTTCTCATCCTTAAATCACAACAAGGTGCATTACATAATCGGAACAATATATATAAATGACCCTATTTATTCATCAGAGTCTATTCTACATTCCCTTACTTGCTCAAATGCAACACTAAGTTCACATGATAGGTTTATAATACAAAGTTCATTACACACTTCCACATGATCTCAACAACATATTATATTCATCTCATATCAACATGATAATTTCCAATTATTCACATAAACATGCTCATAACAAGAAATTTATAAATACCAATCAAATATAATCATTATATAAGCATAC
>JACEIK010005111.1:51764-67374 GCA_018107945.1 Datura stramonium | reverse complement strand
ACATTATGATTCACCATTGATAGTACATCTCGCCATAAAATCTCAATGTATTATACCTTGCATCGTCATAACATAACACAACCATTCACCCTTATCGTTAATATCAAGTTAACACCAATTTATGCGAGTTGAACTATTTTCAAGGACATAGATTATAGGTTCAAACAAGAAGTTCATCATAAAATCTATTATCTATACTTCATTAGCGTATTACCATTTATTCTCTTACAAATTTGTAAATCGGATTTCTAATCTCCTAAGTCAGGACTTTTAACACATGCTATGTGGTTCTCGTAAAACCACCCAAACCACATAGTAATCATGGTTATCTTGCTCGTTCTAATAAATCAAATCAATTCTATTGATACAAAATTTACATGCATCCCTCAATTCACTTCCTCGGTATTCTGGCAAAGTCGTTATATCTATACTAACTCTCTCCTTCAATTCCTCATATACGAGACACACAATTTTACGTTCTCACCTCTTTATTCTTAGGGTTAATTTGTAACTACATGTGAAGTGAATCAATCACATGTACGTATATGTTAATCTAATCATAGTTTAACACAAAAGAGAGTAAACCATAGCCTACCTGAGCACCAAGCTCTCATCCCGATCATTTTCATCTGCAGCTATCTCATCTTGATTCCCTCGCGGGAGTTCCTAGTAATGGTTGTAAAATTCCCCCTTAGATCCTCTTCTTTTTCCTCCAAAGTCTATTCTTTTGTTTTTAGATCTTTCTAATTGTTATACCCCTAGAATTCAAGAATCAGATCCAGAAGTGAACTAGGAGAAAAACTAGAAAAATGTTGCAGGTTGTAGAACGGGTCACTTGACGACTCGTGAGGAGGCATAACCAGTCGTCAGATGGCTCGTGGGAAAGGCCTGAGATGTTGGAGGACTTGAGGTCCTCACAGGGGATGTAACGACTCGTGGTCTGTCACTACGATTCGTCAAGTCAGTCGTTGGTTGATCCTAGGGAAAGTTAGCAAGGCTTATCCAGTGTACTTGACAGATGGCACCCAACGACTCGTCGTCAGTCCTAACGACCCGTTAGGTTAGCCGTTACCAAGCCAGTGGAAATTTCTTGAATGATGAGCCAGTGTACTTGAAGGGTGATCAAACGGATCATGAGCCCTAGTAACGAGTCGTTAGGTCGTCCGTTAGGACCCCTTGACAGTTATTTTCAACGCTTTCAGTAAGGGATTTTCCATAATTTCTAAGTTCTAAGGGCCTATACTATGTCGTTTTGAGATCGTAATAGAGGGTTTTAAGCTAAGATAAACCCATCCAGGCCATTTTCTTCATGCATGCAAGGGTGAGAGCTTGAAGGGGAGAAAGTGAGGAGAAATTCAAGGATTTCAAGGGAAATCTCAGTTGGGTAATTAGGAAGAGATAAGATTCTTCAATCCCAGATGTGTAAGGCTATGAGTGGGTGCTTTCTTCCACACCCATGCCCATTCCCTATCAATTTGTGATTGGTTTGTGATGATCAAGTATGGGACTTCAATTGATTGCATGATTCTTACATTTCTACTCATGGGTATGATTAAATTGAGTTGATATTGGTGATTTACTAAGCTTGGACGGATTCTATCTTAATTTCTTATACAAAATTATTTTTCTAAAATTGAATCTAAATCGTCCATGTGTGGGTAGTTTATGATAGAATGTGATGATGATGGAGAAGATGATAAAAATTATGTTTCTAACCTTACCCATGATTTTGATGATGCTTTCAAAGAATATTAAATAGACCCATGTATGATGAAGCATTGGGTAGTGCCCAATGTTGAGCATGAATGATGATTTTCGTGAATTGACTTTATTACTTCATTTTGGAGTGAAATCTCCCAAATCACAATGTTTTCAAATGAATTGTATGAGTTCAAGCATGATAAGATTTTGTGCAAGGCCCTTATATTGATGATGATGATGAAGTGATATTTCAAAGTAGTCTTACCACATGATTTTGGAGTAAAGTCTCCCATTATTCTTTGAGCTTGTGGTATGTATCGTAGTAAAGCTTCCCATATGCATGAATTCATAATTGAGATGTATGTTGGCATTAAGCTTCATTTCACATGATGTTGAGTCTAAGCATGATTTCATCCTAATCTTTGTCAAGACAACATTGTTGAGCTTCATATTTATATGATGTCTAGTGTACGCATGATTTCCTAATGAGCTTTGTCAATAGAAAATGTTGAGCTTCGTTTCATACGTTATTGAGTTTATGCATGATTTCATGTTGAGCTTCATCACTAGATGATGTTGAGCTCCATATTTATACGATGTAGAGCATTGCATGTTTTTGGAGAAGAGTCTAGCACCGAGTGGGCCAAGGGTAGACTACCCTATGCCCCAGAATTACGCGCCAACGTAGGTTGATTCTATTATATTATTTGGACCTCCCTTGTGAGCTATCCCCGGCCCAATTGGCCCTTTGAGCTTGATATCGATATCATGGTAGCGTCCCTAGCCCTGACAAGGTTTTGGATGGCTCTGCCCACTTGACTGTAATAGGCAGGACCACATAAGCTTTATCATGGTATATTGGTTAAGTAACAAGTCTCCCACTGTCTATATAATTCGAGTTTCATATCCATTACTCATGATGATTATCTTATGCATGCATGTTTGAAAAGAAAGGTTTGACTCATTGTTCAACTTTTGATATAAATGTTATGATTTAGCTTTGAGTCATACGATTTAGTCATGATGTTCTAAAGCCATGCATGACCATATATTAAATAAGAATGATTTCATAATGAATGCTTGTGATATTTTCTTATCCTTAAAGGCTATCATATATGTATGACTTGTTTTGAAAGACTATTACTACTCTAGCGGTTTTACTTACCTTGCATACTCGGTACATTCCATGTACTGGCCACATACCTTCTATGCTGCATCGTTTCATGATGTAGGATTGGGTTCTCAGATTCAGCCCCATTCGTAGCCGCTTATCAGAGTTAGCATTTGCTTTCTTGGTGAGTCCTCAGAGGATGAGGACTAGACTTTCAGTTATTTTTAGCGTACTTTTAGTTTTAGTATTTCTGAGCTAGTTAGGGGTGTTGTCCCATCAGCTCGTCCAGATTAGAGGCTTATCAGACTTAGAAATGTATTCAGCTTCAGATGTTCATTCTGTTGTTATGTTAAGTTAGACTTCCGCTGACTTGGGGTCTCTCGGGGTCTCGTGTCCCGTGTCTATGATCCAGGAGTACTCTCGGGTTGTGACAAACTTGGTATCAGAGCCATAGGTTTGGTGTGTCCTTGGGAGTCTGAAATGCACGTTAAGTAAAGTCTTTTTCACAGACCAGTGCTTGGCAGGTTCGGGTGCGTGTTTCGGGTGCGGGCAACCCGGACATATGCTTAGAGATTTTCCAGCAGCGAGACAGGATTAGGTTGGGGGCCATGGCCCATCTTCTTGTTCAGCAGCCCCACCCCCTCGCTCAGCACGTCAGGGGGCATCTGCCAGTACAATTGGCGGTCAGTGCCAGAACAGATGTTATGCCCTAGCATCCCCTTAGGAGCAGTAGGTCTCCCCGAACGTGGTTACTGGCATGTGTCGAGTCTTCCATCTTGATGTTTATGCATTATTAGATCCTGGGGCCACCTTGTCCTTTGTGACACCTTATGTAGCTAGTACCTTCGGAGTCTGTCCCGATGTTTTGTTAGAATCCTTCTCGATTTCTACCCAGTAGGTAACTCAGTTATAGCTAGATGCGTGTATAGAGATTGCCCGATCTTGGTTCTCCATAAGGTCACCTCAGCAGATCTGATAGAGTTAGCCATGACCAATTTCGATGTCATTCTTGGCATGGATTGGTTGTATGCTTGTTATGTTTCCATTAATTGCAGGATCCGGTCAGTAGAGTTTAGATTCCCGGGTGATCCAGTCTTAGAATGGAAGGGTAGTTCATTTGTGCCTGTAGGTAGATTCGTTTCCTACCTCAAGGCCAAGAAGGTGATTTCTAAGGGTTTCATGTATCATCTAGTCAGGGTTAAGGATGTGGAGTCCGAAACCCCGACTATCCAGTCAGTTCCAGTAGTACGTGAGTATCCAGAGGTCTTTCCTGATGATTTTCCAAGTATCCCTCCCGAATGGGAGATTGATTTTGGTATTGACATCCTTCCCGATACGCTACCTATATCTATTCCACCCTAAAGGATGGGTCCATTCGAGCTAAAAGAGTTGAAGGATCAATTAAAGGATTTGTTAGATAAGGGTTTCATTAGACCGAGCCAATCCCCATGGGGTGCACCAGTATTATTTGTTCGGAAGAAAGATGGTTCCCTTTGCATGTGCATTGATTATCGATAGTTGAACAAAGTCATTGTCAAGAACAGGTATCCCTTACCCAAGATCGATGATCTGTTCGATCAGCTTCAGGGTGCTAAGTGTTTCTCGAAGATAGATCTCAGATCTGGGTATCATCAGCTCAGAGTTCGAGAGAGTGATATCCAGAAGACGACATTCAGGACACGGTATGGTAATTAAGAATTTGTAGTTATGTATTTTGGACTAACGAATGCTCCTGCAGCTTTTATGAACTTGATGAATAGGGTGTTCAAGCCATATTTAGATATGTTCGTGATCATGTTCATTGATGACATCTTTTTGTACTCTCGGAGCGAGGAGGAGCATGCCGCTCATTTGAGAGTAGTGCTTCAGACCCTAAAGGACCGCCAAATGTATGCAAAGTTCAACAAGTGTGAGTTTTGGTTGGACTCCTTGGCATTCTTGGGCAATGTGGTGTCTTGCGAAGGCATAAAAGTAGACTCGTAGAAAATTGAGGCGGTGAAGAATTGGCCCAGACCAGTGAATCCTTCAGATATTCGGAGTTTCTTGGGATTAGCTGGCTACTATCGGAGGTTTTTTGAGGGTTTCTCAACCATTGCAGCGCCTCTGACTAAGTTGACTCAGAAGAAGGTGAAGTTTCATTGGTCGAAGACTTGTGAGAAAAGCTTCCAAGAGTTCAAGGCTCGACTTAGCTCAGCACCAGTGTTGACCATACCCGAGGGTAACGATGGTTTCGTGGTGTATTGAGATGTTTCCAGAGTTGGACTTGGGTGCGTGTTGATGCAGCGTGGGAGGGTGATAGCTTATACCTCTCGACAGTTGAAAGTGCATGAAAAGAATTATCCGACCCACGATCTTGAATTGGCTGCGGTGGTGTTCGCATTGAAGATATGGCGACATTACTTATATGGGGTCCATGTGGATTTATTTACGGACCGTTCAAATAATTGAGGATATGTTGAGAGCATGTGTGATGGATTTCAAAGGTAGTTGGGATGATCATTTTCCCTTGATCGAGTTTGCATATAATAATAGCTACCACTCTAGTATCCAGACGGCACCGTTCGAGGCTCTCTATGGGTGAAGGTGTAGATCTCCCATTGGATGGTTCGAGGTTGGTGAGGCAGCCATGATAGGTCTAGACTCTATTCATAAGGCGATAGTGAAAGTTTAGTTGATAAGGGACCGGTTGAAAACCGCTCAGATTCGTCAGAAATCGTATGCTGATATGAGGAGACGAGATTTGGTGTTGATGGAGACGACTGGGTATTTCTAAAGGTATCTCCCATGAAGGGAGTCATGCGATTCAGAAAGAAAGGTAAACTCAGTCCCCGCTATGTTGGTCCCTACTGGGTTGTGAGAAGAGTTGGTAAGGTGGTGTATGAGTTGGACTTGCCTTCGGAATTGGCTTCTGTTCATCTCGTGTTCCATGTATCGCTTTTTAAAAAGTTCTTGGGTGATCCAGCCTTGGTGGTTCCGATAGACGGCGTTGGTGTGAAAGGTAGCCTTAGTTATGAAGAAATTCTGGTTGAAATCTTGGATCGACAAGTTCAAAAGCTGAGGAACAAGGAAGTTGCCTCAGTAAAGGTGTTATGGAGAAATCAGCACATTGAGGGAGCCACATGGGAGGCCGAAGCGGATATGATGGCTAAATACCCCCATTTGTTCCTTACAGGCTTAGTTTCAGTTTGAGGTATCAAAATTTTGCCCTAAACCTCTATTCAATTTTTCATGTTCTATTCATGCGAATAAATTCATTTTATGATATGATATATGTATGAAATGTCTGAACTCTGACCAGCTATATGGTTCTCTTTTTATGATATGATATATGTATGAAATGTCTGAACTCTGACCAGCTATATGGTTCTCTTCGGGGGTAGTCGTTCCGTCAGTTTTTGGATTGAATGTCAATGATAAGCATCTATATAAATATAGTGATTGTTGTTTATGGGTTTTCTGCTTGTTTATAACATTCGAGGATGAATGTTCCCAAGGGGGAGATATTGTTAAACCCCGAGAATTCAAGAATCGGACCCGAAAGTGAGCCAGGAGAAAAACTGGAAAAATGTTGCAAGTTGCAGAATGAGTCACATGACGACTTGTGAGGAGGCATAACCAGTCGTCAGATGGCTCGTGGGAAAGGCCTGAGATGTTGGAGGACTTGAGGTCCTCACAGGGGATGTAACGATTCGTGGTCTGTCACTACGATTCGTCAAGTTAGTCGTTCGTTGATCCTAGGAAAAGATAGCAAGGTTTATCAAGTGTACTTGACGGATCGCACCCAACGACTCGTCGTTAGTCCTAACGACCCGTTAGGTTAGCCGTTACCAAGCCAGTGGAAATTTCTTGAATGATGAGCCAGTGTACTTGATGGGTGATCCAACGGATCATGAGTCCTAATAACGAGTCGTCATGTTGTCCATTACGACCCCCTGACAGTTATTTTCAGCAATTTTAGTAAGGGTTTTTCCTAATTCCTAAGTTCTAATGAGCCACGTACTTGACGGGGGTAGTCGTTCCGTCAGTTTTCGGCTTGAATGTCAATGATTAGCATCTATATATATATATATATAGTGATTGTTGTTTCTGGGTTTTCTGCTTGTTTATAACATTCAAGGACGAATGTTCCCAAGGGGGAGATATTGTTATACCCCGAGAATTCAAGAACCGGACCCGAAAGTGAGCTAGGAGAAAAACAGGAAAAATGTTGCAAGTTGTAGAATGAGTCACTTGACGACTTGTGAGGAGGCATAACCAGTCGTCAGATGGCTCGTGGGAAAGGCCTGAGTTGTTGGAGGACTTGAGGTCCTCACAGGGGATGTAACGACTCGTGGTCTGTCACTACGATTCGTCAAGTCAGTCATTGGTTGATCCTAGGGAAATTTAGCAAGGCTTATCTAGTGTACTGGACGGATGGCACCCAACGACTCGTCGTCAGTCCTAACAACCCGTTAGGTTAGCCGTTACCAAGCCAGTGGAAATTTCTTGAATGATGAGCTAGTGTACTTGATGGGTGATCCAACGGATCATGAGCCCTGGTAACGAGTCGTCAGGTTTTCCGTTAGGACCCCCTGACAGTTATTTTCAGCTATTTCAGTAAGGGTTTTTCCTAATTCCTAAGTTCTAATGAGCCACGTACTTGACGGGGGTAGTCGTTCCGTCAGTTTTCGGCTTGAATGTCAATTATTAGCATCTATATATATATAGTGATTGTTGTTTTTGGGTTTTCTGCTTGTTTATAACATTCGAGGACGAATGTTCCCAAGGGGGAGATATTCTTATACCCCGAGAATTCAAGAATCGGACCCGAAAGTGAGCCAGGAGAAAAACTGGAAAAATGTTGCAAGTTGCAGAATGACTCACTTGACGACTTGTGAGGAGGCATAACCAGCCGTCAGATGGCATCTGGGAAAGGCCTGAGATGTTGGAGGACTTGAGGTCCTCACAGGGGATGTAACGACTCGTGGTCTGTCACTATGATTCGTCAAGTCAGTCGTTGGTTGATCCTAGGGAAAGTTAGCAAGGCTTATCCAGTGTAATTGACGGATGGCACCCAACGACTCGTCGTCAGTCCTAATGACCCGTTAGGTTAGCCATTACCAAGCCAGTGGAAATTTCTTAAATGATGAGCCAGTGTACTTGACGGGTGATCCAATGGATCATGAGCCCTGGTAACGAGTCGTCAGGTCGTCCGTTAGGACCCCCTGGCAGCTATTTTCAGCGATTTCAGTAAGGGTTTTTCCTAATTCCTAAGTTCTAACGAGCCAGTGTATTTGACGGGGGTAGTTGTTCCGTCAGTTTTCGACTTGAATGTCAATGATTTGCATCTATATATATATATATAGTGATTGTACTTTCTGGGTTTTCTTCTTGTTTATAACATTCTAGGATGAATGTTCTCAAGGGGAAGATATTGTTATACCCCGAGAATTCAAGAATTGGACCTGAAAGTGAGCCAGGAGAAAAACTTGAAAAATGTTGCAAGTTGCAGAATGAGTCACTTGACGACTTGTAAGGTGGCATAACCAGTCGTCAGATGGATCGTAGGAAAGGCCTGAGATGTTGGAGGACTTGAGGTCCTCAAAGGGATGTAACAACTCGTGGTATGTCACTACGATTCGTCAAGTCAGTCATTGGTTGATCCTAGGGAAAGTTAGCAAGGATTATCCAATGTACTTGATGGATGGCACCCAACGACTCATCGTCAGTCCTAATGACCCGTTAGGTTAGCCATTACCAAGCCAGTGGAAATATCTTAAATGATTAGCCAGTGTACTTGACGGGTGATCAAACGGATCATGAGCCCTGGTAACGAGTCGTCAGGTCGTCCGTTAGGACCCCCTGACAGTTATTCTCAGCGATTTCATTAAGGGCTTTTCCTAATTCCTAAGTTCTAACGAGCCAACGTACTTGACGGGGGTAGTTGTTCCTTCAGTTTTCGGCTTGAATGTCAATGGTTAGCACCTATATATATATAGTGATTGTTGTTTCTGGGTTTTCTGTTTGTTTATAACATTCGAGGATGAATGTTCCCAAGTGGGAGATATTGTTATACCCCGAGCATTCAAGAATCGAACCCGAAAGTGAGCCAGGAGAAAAACTAGAAAATGTTGCAAGTTGCAGAATGAGTCACTTGACGACTTGTGAGGAGGCATAACCAGTCGTCAGATGGCTCGTGGGAAAGGCCTGAGTTGTTGGAGGACTTGAGGTCCTCACAGGGGATGTAACGACTCGTGGTCTGTCACTACGATTCGTCAAGTCAGTCATTGGTTGATCCTAGGGAAATTTAGCAAGGCTTATCTAGTGTACTGGACGGATGGCACCCAACGACTCGTCGTCAGTCCTAACAACCCGTTAGGTTAGCCGTTACCAAGCCAGTGGAAATTTCTTGAATGATGAGCTAGTGTACTTGATGGGTGATCCAACGGATCATGAGCCCTGGTAACGAGTCGTCAGGTTTTCCGTTAGGACCCCCTGACAGTTATTTTCAGCTATTTCAGTAAGGGTTTTTCCTAATTCCTAAGTTCTAATGAGCCACGTACTTGACGGGGGTAGTCGTTCCGTCAGTTTTCGGCTTGAATGTCAATTATTAGCATCTATATATATATAGTGATTGTTGTTTTTGGGTTTTCTGCTTGTTTATAACATTCGAGGACGAATGTTCCCAAGGGGGAGATATTCTTATACCCCGAGAATTCAAGAATCGGACCCGAAAGTGAGCCAGGAGAAAAACTGGAAAAATGTTGCAAGTTGCAGAATGACTCACTTGACGACTTGTGAGGAGGCATAACCAGCCGTCAGATGGCATCTGGGAAAGGCCTGAGATGTTGGAGGACTTGAGGTCCTCACAGGGGATGTAACGACTCGTGGTCTGTCACTATGATTCGTCAAGTCAGTCGTTGGTTGATCCTAGGGAAAGTTAGCAAGGCTTATCCAGTGTAATTGACGGATGGCACCCAACGACTCGTCGTCAGTCCTAATGACCCGTTAGGTTAGCCATTACCAAGCCAGTGGAAATTTCTTAAATGATGAGCCAGTGTACTTGACGGGTGATCCAATGGATCATGAGCCCTGGTAACGAGTCGTCAGGTCGTCCGTTAGGACCCCCTGGCAGCTATTTTCAGCGATTTCAGTAAGGGTTTTTCCTAATTCCTAAGTTCTAACGAGCCAGTGTATTTGACGGGGGTAGTTGTTCCGTCAGTTTTCGACTTGAATGTCAATGATTTGCATCTATATATATATATATAGTGATTGTACTTTCTGGGTTTTCTTCTTGTTTATAACATTCTAGGATGAATGTTCTCAAGGGGAAGATATTGTTATACCCCGAGAATTCAAGAATTGGACCTGAAAGTGAGCCAGGAGAAAAACTTGAAAAATGTTGCAAGTTGCAGAATGAGTCACTTGACGACTTGTAAGGTGGCATAACCAGTCGTCAGATGGATCGTAGGAAAGGCCTGAGATGTTGGAGGACTTGAGGTCCTCAAAGGGATGTAACAACTCGTGGTATGTCACTACGATTCGTCAAGTCAGTCATTGGTTGATCCTAGGGAAAGTTAGCAAGGATTATCCAATGTACTTGATGGATGGCACCCAACGACTCATCGTCAGTCCTAATGACCCGTTAGGTTAGCCATTACCAAGCCAGTGGAAATATCTTAAATGATTAGCCAGTGTACTTGACGGGTGATCAAACGGATCATGAGCCCTGGTAACGAGTCGTCAGGTCGTCCGTTAGGACCCCCTGACAGTTATTCTCAGCGATTTCATTAAGGGCTTTTCCTAATTCCTAAGTTCTAACGAGCCAACGTACTTGACGGGGGTAGTTGTTCCTTCAGTTTTCGGCTTGAATGTCAATGGTTAGCACCTATATATATATAGTGATTGTTGTTTCTGGGTTTTCTGTTTGTTTATAACATTCGAGGATGAATGTTCCCAAGTGGGAGATATTGTTATACCCCGAGCATTCAAGAATCGAACCCGAAAGTGAGCCAGGAGAAAAACTAGAAAATGTTGCAAGTTGCAGAATGAGTCACTTGACGACTTGTGAGGAGGCATAACCAGTCGTCAGATGGCTCGTGGGAAAGGCCTGAGTTGTTGGAGGACTTGAGGTCCTCACAGGGGATGTAACGACTCGTGGTCTTTCACTATGATTCGTCAAGTCAGTCGTTGGTTGATCCTAGGGGAAGTTAGCAAGGATTATCCAGTGTACTTGACGGATGGCACCCAACGACTCTTCGTCAGTCATAACGACCCGTTAGGTTAGCCGTTACCAAAATAGTGGAAATTTCTTGAATGATGAGCAAATGTACTTGACGGATGATCCAACAGATCATGAGCCCTGGTAACGAGTCGTCAGGTCATCCGTTAGGACCCCATGACAGTTATTTTCAGTGATTTCAGTAAGGGTTTTTCCTAATTCCTAAGTTCTAACGAGCTAGTGTACTTGACGGGGGTAGTCGTTCCGTCAGTTTTCGGCTTGAATGTCAATGATTAGAATCTATATATATATATAGTGATTGTTGTTTTTGGGTTTTCTGCTTGTTTATAACATTTGAGGATGAATGTTCCCAAGGGGGAGATATTGTTATACCCCGAGAATTCAAGAATCAGACCCGAAAGTGAGCCAGGGGAAAAATTGGATAAATGATGCAAGTTGCAGAATGAGTCACTTGATGACTTGTGAGGAGGCATAACCAGTCGTCATATGGCTCGTGGAAAAGGCCTAAGATGTTGGAGGACTTGAGGTCCTCACAGGGGATGTAACGACTCGTGGTCTGTCACTACGATTCGTCAAGTCAGTCGTTGGTTTATCCTAGGAAAGTTAGCAAGGATTATCCAGTGTACTTGACAGATCGCACCCAACGACTCGTCGTCAGTCCTAACTACCCGTTAGGTTAGTTGTTACCAAGCCAGTGGAAATTTCTTGACTTATGAGCTAGTGTACTTGACGGGTGATCCAACGGATCATGAGCCCTGGTAACGAGTCATCAGGTCATCCGTTAGGATCCCCTGATAGTTATTTTCAGCGATTTCAGTAAGGGTTTTTCCTAATTCCTAAGTTCTAACGAGCCAACGTACTTGACCGGGGTAGTCGTTTCGTCAGTTTTCGGCTTGAATGTCAATGATTAACATCTATATAAATATAGTGATTGTTATTTATGGGTTTTCTTCTTGTTTATAACATTCGAGGATGAATGTTCCCAAGGGGGAGATATTGTTATACCCCGAGAATTCAAGAATCGGACCCGAAAGTGAGCCAGGAGAAAAACTGGAAAAATGTTGCAAGTTGCAGAATGAGTCACTTGACGACTTGTGAGGAGGCATAACCAGTCGTCAGATGGCATCTGGGAAAGGCATGAGATGTTGGAGGACTTGAGGTCCTCACAGGGGATGTAACGACTCGTGGTCTGTCACTACGATTCGTCAAGTCAGTCGTTGGTTTATCATAGGGAAAGTTAGCAAGGCTTATCTAGTGTACTTGACGGATGGCACCCAACGACTCGTCATTAGTCCTAACGACTCGTTAGGTTAGCCGTTACCAAGCAAGTGGAAATTTCTTGAATGATGAGCCAGTGTACTTGACGGGTGATCCAACGGATCATGAGCCCTGGTAACGAGTCGTTAGGTCGTCCGTTAGGACCCCCTGACAGTTATTTCAGCGATTTGAGTAAGGGTTTTTCCTAATTCATAAGTTCTAACGAGCCAGTGTACTTGAAGGGGATAGTCGTTCCGTTAGTTTTCGGCTTGAATGTCAATGATTAGCATCTATGTATATATATATATATAGTGATTGTTGTTTCAAGGTTTTCTTCTTGTTTATAACATTCGAGGATGAATGTTCCCAAGGGGGAGATATTGTTATACCCCGAGAATTCAAGAATCGGACTCGAAAGTGAGCTAGGAGAAAAACTGGAAAAATGTTGCAAGTTTCAGAATGAATCACTTGACGACTTGTGAGGAGGCATAACCAGTCGTCAGATGGCTCGTGGGAAAGGCCTGATATGTTGGAGGACTTTAGGTCCTCATAGGGGATGTAACGACTCGTGGCCTGTCAGTGCGATTCGTCAAGTCAGTCGTTGGTTGATCCTAGGGAAAGTTAGCAAGGCTTATCCAGTGTACTTGATGGATGGCACCCAACGACTCGTCGTCAATCCTAACGACCCGTTAGGTTAGCCGTTACCAAGCCAATGGAAATTTCCTGAATGATGAGCCAGTGTACTTGACGGGTGATCCAACGTATCATGAGCCCTAGTAACGAGTCGTCAGGTCGTCCGTTAGGACCCCCTGACAGTTATTTTCAGCGATTTTAGTAAGGGTTTTTCTGTAATTCCTAAGTTCTAAGGGCCTATACTATGTCGTTTTGAGCTCATAATAGAGGGTTTTAAGCTGAGATAAACCCATCTAGGCAATTTTCTTCATGCATGCAAGGGTGAGGGCTTGAAGGGGAGAAAGTGAGGAGAAATTCAAGGATTTCAAGGGAAATCTCAACTGGGTAATTATGAAGAGATAAGATTCTTCAATCCGAGGTATGTAAGACTATGAGTGGGTGCTTTCTTCCACACCCATGCCCATTCCCTATCAATTTGTGATTCGTTTGTGATGATCAATTATGGGTCTTCAATTGGTTTCATGATTCTTACATTTCTACTCATGGGTATGATTAAGTTGAGTTGATATTGGTGATTTACTGAGCTTGGACGGATTCTATCTTAATTTCTTTTACAAAATTTCTTTTCTAAAATTGAATCTAAAACGTCCATGTGTGGGTAGTTCATGATAGAATGTGTTGATGATGGAGAAGATGATGAAAAGCATTTTTCCAACCTTACCCATGATTTTGTTGATGTTTTCAAAGAAGATTAAATAGACCCATGTATGATGAAGCTTTGGGTAGTGCCCAATGTTGAGCATAAATGACGATTTTCGTAAATTGACTTTATTACTTTGTTTTAGAGTGAAATCTCCCAAATTACATTATTTTCAAATGAATTGTATGAGTTAAAGCGTGATAAGGTTTTGGAAAAGGCCCTTATATTGATTATGATGAAGTGACATTTCTATGTAGGCTTACCACATGATTTTGGAGTAAAGTCTCGCATTATTCTTTGAGCTTGTGGTATGTATCGTAGTAAAGCTTCCCATATGCATGAAATCATAATTGAGATGTATTTTGTCATTAAGCTTCATTTCACATGATGTTGAGTCTAAGAATGATTTCATCCTAAGCTTTGTTTAGACGACATTGTTGAGCTTCATATTTATATGATGTCTAGTGTACGCATGATTTCTTAATGAGCTTTGTCAATAGACAATGTTGAGCTTTGTTTCATACGATGTTGAGTTTATTCATGATTTCATGTTGATCTTTACCACTAGATGATGTTGAGCTTCGTATTTATACGATGTAGAGAATTGCATGTTTTGGGAGAAGAGTCTAGGATCGAGCGGGCCAAGGGTCGACTATCATATGCCCCAGAACTACACGCCAATAAAGGTTGATTCTATTATATTATTGGGACCTCCCTTGTGAGCTATCCCCGGCCCGATTGGCCCTTTTAGCTTGATATCGATATCATGGTAGCGTACCTAGCCCTGGCAAGGTTTTGGACGGCTCTGCCCACTTGAGTGTAATAGGCAGGACCACGTAAGCTCTATCGTGGTATGTCGGTTAAGTGACGAGTCTCCCACTGTCTATATCATTCGNGTAAGCTCTATCGTGGTATGTCGGTTAAGTGACGAGTCTCCCACTGTCTATATCATTCGAGTTTCATATCCATTACTCATGATGATTATCTTATGCATGCATGATTGAAAAGCAAGGTTTGACTCATTATTCAACTTTTGATATAAATGTTATGATTTAGCTTTGAGTCATTCGATTTAGTCATGATGTTCTAAAACCATGCATGACCATATATTAAATAAGAATGATTTCATAATGAATTCTTGTTATCTTTTCTTATCCTTAGAGGTTATCATATATGTATGACTTGTTTTGAAAGACTATTATTGCTCTAGAGGTTTTACTTACCTTGCATACTCGATACATTCCACGTACTGACCACATACCTTCTATGTTGCATCGTTTCATGATGCAGAATCAGGTTCTCAGGTTCAGCCCCATTCATAGCCGCCTATCAGAGTTTAATATTGTCTTGCTTGGTGAGTCCTCATCCTCCGAGGACTAGACTTTCAGTTATTTTGAGCATATTTTTCAGTTTTAGTATTTCTGAGGTAGTTGGGGGTGTTGTCCCATCAGCTCGTCCAGATTAGAGGCTTATCAGACTTAGAAATGTATTCAGCTTCAGATGTTCATTCTGTTGTTATGTTAATTTAGACTTCCGCTGAGTTTATATTCATGTTTCCTTCATGTTTATTGAATGAGTTAGTGAATGCTTTTGCCATGGGTTGACTTGGGGTCTCTCGGGATCTTTTGTCCCGTTTCTACGATTCGAGAGTACTCTTTGGTCGTGACACTAATAAGTTCTCCTCAAGGACTAGGTTTTAATATCCAAATTAGAACAGAATTCCGGATTTCTAGTTTTCCTCATCCGCTGCAGCGGTCATACCTTCCGCTATGGCAAAAAACATTCCGCCGCGGTGGACATCCACTTGGATCCACCGATCTTTACTACACCCATTCGATATTTATTCTCCGTGCCCTTTGTTTGTTGGGGATTTATCACGAATTTCTAAAAATTTAATTCGCCCATTTTTTTAATGGGGTCGGAATGCTATAACGGTCGGATGGGTCGTTACATAATTAAAGTCATTCTAATAAAAATTATTCATGTG
>JACEIK010005110.1:82856-104866 GCA_018107945.1 Datura stramonium | reverse complement strand
TGTATTACTTCTCGAATGTTTATAAGAAATAACTTATGTCACTCATATTTCCTAGGATTGACAAATTAAAACACTTGGATTGGAGATTCTTGTAAACATTGAAGTTGACAATCAGGTTTCTTGTAAAAATTCTTGTTAACTCAACAGCCTGTGGACTCTAAAATGATTAATTTGGTCTTTAATTTATGGGGTCGGATTATTTTAGTCTTTCATATACATCATGTATTTATGAGGTCGGATTATTTTAATTAACAACTCACCTGAGTTGTATAAAAACATAAAAAGATGGGAGTGAAACCTTTAGGCCTTAACCAAATCTTATATCATAAGAAAAAAGGCCAACTTTTGCTGCCTTTAATGAAAAATCTTGTGCCAGTAATCAATGTATGTTTTTGCCTTCAAAATCAAAACCAAATGCAGTATCAATACTGACAGACAATCTGGTTGATATCAACAGTAACAGCCTCTTCTACACCAACTCAGAACATCTGATCTATGAACAGGTCATGCAGATCAAATACGCTTTCATCGTCTTGGGAGTGTTTAAACTGGGCCATACTCCAACACCAATGTTAGATGAGGGGGCAAAAGGTGGTAATGGAGCAGGAACAACCATGTTCAGAGGTGCATTCTGAGCACCGATGCTATCAACTACAAAACTAGACATTCTACTATGAGCAACCGTCATGCTCTCAGGTGAACTGAAGCTTGCAGCTGTATAACTGGGCATTCCTCTATAAGCAGCCACTGTGTTCTCAGGTGCATTCACAGCATCGAAGCTAGCAACTGCAAAACTGGTCATTCTGCCATGAGCAGACATCATGTTCTCAGGTGCACTGAAGCTAGCAGCTGTATAACTGCACAGTCCGCTGTGAGCAGCCACTGTGTTCTCAGGTGCATTCTTACCACCGATGCTAGCAGCTGTAAAATTGGTCATTCTGCTATGAGCAGCCACCGTGCTCTCAGGTGCACTAAAGCTAGCAGCTGTAAAACTGCGCATTCCGCTATGAGCAGCCACTGTGTTCTCGGGTGCATTCACAGCACCGATGCTAGCAACTGCGTAACCGGAAATTCCGCTATGAGCAGCATGAGACGGCATTGCATGAGAACTTGGTGCTTTCCCAACATCAAAAATGGAACTGATATCATTGTCTTCATCTGCATGCTCAGTGATTAATTCTTCAAGTTCACTCCCAATTCTAGATATAGGACGACTTCCTGTTCCACTGCTAGCAGCGGTACATGGTTGTTTGCTGGGTAATAGGGATCTTCAACAAATGTAATTTCTTACTCAAAAACTATTGGAATACAAGACATTCAACAAAGAAATGTAGATGAGAGCATAAGGGAGAAAGAAGATGAAGACATGAAGAAGAAAAGGAGAGAAGCACATAGAGTTTCGGAAATGCGCTGGGCATAATCATCAGCCTACACGTAATTAGTTTCCAGGTGTAGCAGTGCACATGATGAGTACAAGGAAGAATAAAGTTAGTTATGCATAGTCAGCAGTAGACTAATCAGAAATAAACAAGTTTAAATATTATTTTATTATTATTTATTTATTTCTGCATATATAGAGATGTATAAATAGAGCACTGTACAGGTGAATACAATAAAAAGAAAATCCTTTTCATATTTTACTCTCTTCTAATTTCTACGACAGAAAGTGATAAATATCAAGAAAACAAGACGAATGATAACATGACATTCCGTTTAGGTTCTAACTGATGATAGAAATATAATAATATCAATTTAGGTGATTAGAAAGAGCACACTAATGCGGTCATTCAGAAATTGAAAATTTTGAAATTCCGTTCTAGTAAAAAGTGAAAGTCGTGCACAATCAATTACAACACATGATTATAAATATCAATTCAGATGATTAACATCATCGTCCTCAAGAACTGTACAGGAAGCCTACCTGTGCTCCTCTTCTGTCCAAGGAATCCCTCTTCGCCATTCTACATCTGCTTTTGAAATTTTACTTTTTTGGTTGGAATCCCTTTGCATTTCCAGATAATTAGGTAATGGAACATGTCCAGACTCGATCGAGTTCAAATCTTCAAGTAATATATAATAGTGATATATGATATCATCATGCGATTTCCCAGGAAGTGCTTCTGCCATCTTCTTGAATAGATTATCATCCTTAAAGTAGATCGCTAGGGTATTCTCAAAGATTTTATCCTCCTCCTTAGTGCAGAAGGATCTATTGCATGTCCGATCAGTGCTCATTTTCTTCTAGATCTACAAGGAAAGGCTCAAGCATGAAAAGATCATATAGCAGGAGTGGAAGATATCTCATATGTTTTTATGCAAGAACCAACAACACAATTCATAAGGATGTACTTTTGCAGGCCTGTTGGAATAAGCATTCAGAATCTTCATATTACTCGAGTAATAGACAGATGATGGGATAAGGTTTCTAATCATCAAGTAAAGTATATATTTCTAAGTTGTTCCTGCTATCATTATTTGGGTACTGTGGAAAATAAGGAACACACCGAACCATAGAGGAAAAAGGTCTAATACAAAACTTTCTTAGAAGGTTAGCATCTCTGTGTAAGTTTCACACTTGAGTTTTAACACTTACATGCTCAAATCCATGTAACATAACAAGTTAGTGTAGGACTGCAATATGAGTGTTCTGGAAATTGGATCAGTTAAAGTTGTCAAGAAAGGAACACTTCCCATCTTAGAAGGGGGCTGATATGTAGGACATCAAGTATCGATGTCGACACTGTCAATAAAGGCAAAGCACATGATTATAAATTTTAGTTGATGATCCTGACAATTGACGATATCCTAGCATTATATATTGTTTGGTAGTGTTATTATCTTTGAATCCTTATGGAAACTCAGTCGCAATAACAAAAAAAAAAAGAATATTTTACTCTTCTCATAACCTCAAAAGGGGCTCTACATATAAGAAAGGTGAGTTTCAGTAGTGCCAGTGTCGATTAGGAAAAAACACTCGATTGTTATTTATTCAATGATCTCTATGATTCAAAATATTTTAGTATTACATGCCTACGCATTTCAAAATCTGCTAAGAATTCTTTCCAGTCAATCAACTATGCCTCCTTATCTGTTTTGCTCTATTCTAAGTCCATTTCCTTTGAATACTAAATCATTTCATGGTTAAAGAAAATTAAGAGTTCTCAAAAGTAAAGATTCTCTAAATGTCACACTTGACCTTATAACAACATACAAGCTTTAAAGCATAAAAAGACTCGTGACGGATGCTGGAACATAATGCAAGCATAACAACAACTAAACTTTAATCCTAGGCTAGTTCATATCATCAGGTTGGGTCCTTTGCTTCTATTATGTTCTTGTTATGTTGTTACCTATATTTGCATCATTTTTGAGAAATGTTAGGCCTTCTGAGACAACCTCCATCCATATAATTTTAGATTTAGCCTCCTATAACTGTCTTTCATTGGTACTTCGCAACAAGAACATTTCCAAAACCATTTCAAACAACATTTTCGCAATTGATACATGCACTTAGATATCTAGGCAGGTTTAGTCAGCATGAGAGGAGAGAAGTTGAGGTGAGACCAGATGGGGTTTCAGTGCCAAAATGCAAACAATTTAGATATCTAAGCCCATTGTTTCAAGAGAATGGGATGGTAGATGAAGATTAGGGGGAAACAAGGTGGAAAGACTTTTTGGTTCTTGAGATTTAGGAGAGACTTCTACAACTGGGAGGTGACTGAGTTTCAAAGATTGTTGACTCTATTCCATAAGCAAGTTACAAGGTAGATAATCCATATGCTTTGTGGTGGGGTTTGGGGAAGAATGACATGTTCTCCGTCAAGTCATTTTATGAGAAACTTTTGGTTAGGGAAAAGAATCTTTTCTCTTATAACGCAGTATGGCCACCAAAGGTGCCGAGGAGGTGTGCTTTTTCACTTGGATAGATAATAGAGGGGTGATCTTGACAGGAAAAAATCTTAGAAAATAGAAAGTTGCCTGCTCGCAGGTTTTATATGTGCAAGGAGGCGGGTGAGGATGTGGATCATCTTCTTCTTCATTGTGGCCTTATCATGAGGCTATGGTGGGATATGTTTAGATGGTGAAATAATTGACGCTCAGTTGGAACAGCGGGAGAAGAAGGAGAAGACGCAAGGCTTGGAACGTGATTCCACTTGCGTTAATGTGGGTGGTTTTGTTGTGGAAATTCGAGCTATTTTTCCACCAATAGCAAATTAATAATGGCTAACAATGATAAATAAGAAGCATAAAAGCAAATAAAGAGAATACCAAGATTTGACGAGGTTCGACCAATTATGCCTAAGTCCCCGGACACCACTACAAATATATTTCTCCGAGAAATTACAAAAGAGAGAAAATAAACTAAGCCTCTAGAAGAGTTAGAAGGCTAACGAGTTAGAAGGCTTCAAGTTTGTGTGTCAAAAACAAAAGGGGAGGCTTCCTTTTATAGTTCAAGGTTGCTCCTCATGTCTACTTATCTCCGATGTGACTTGAGCCAAAAACAACAAAGTTCAAAGGAGAGAGAGATATATAAGAGAGCTTATGAAGGGGTAGAGTCGAGCTTTGCTAAATTAAGAAGTAGCCTCCGAACCCTTATTTTCTTTGATACCTACAGAGTTCCCAATTGCTTAGAAGATTGGGAGGAGTTTGTAGAAAATCATTTTTTGTAGATTCCTTTACCTTTTGGTATACCGTGTACAACTAAATTCTTGTTCTTTATACAACTTGAATAAATGATTTCATTTATATGGAGAATTTTAAATAAATAGAAAAAAAAATACCCGTAGGTCCCTTGTCACACACCTAACTACCCAAAACTAGGCATGCAATGAAAATAAAGCTATAGAAATCTTATTTTTCCTTTTAGACCATGAAAGCATGTTAAAGAAGAGTCCACATAAAATGTTGACACAATTTTTCTCTCCCCGAAAGTAGAAATAAGATGAATCTCATAAATATTCAAGTAGGTGAATATAATTTTGCATCTCTTTAGAATCTACCCTAAACCTGATATCCAAATCAATCATTCTATGATTGTCTACAAATTCTCTTGTACCTTTATTACGCTATATACATCAATGCAATAGAAAATCATCGTTCATTTGAATGGAAGATTTACAGAACCATGACAACAAATAAAAAAAAAGCCATAAAAGATCTTACTTTTTCCATTCAAAGAAATAGCCAGATCTATAAATTAACTTTCATAAACACAAAACATGTTCAAGAAGAGTACCGAAAAATGTTGGGCACAACTGGCAGAAACTGATGATCACAAAGCATAGCCAAGAAAGCCTCTAAGTCAATCAACTACGGTGATAAGCGGTATCACCTATAAAGAAGGCATTCAACCAAAAGGAAAAACACACAGATATATATATATATATATATATTCAAGAAAAATTCAGAAGAAAGAGATGAATTTCACACCTGGGATTTGACGTTACAACAATACTCTAAAGTCGCTTGTGATTGTTATTTCACCCAATTTTCTCTTTAAGCATTTCATCAAGTATTTAAGAAGATAAAAGATAGTTAGATTACTATAATCAATACTTTTAATGCTTAGTAATCCAAACAAAATCCTAACCGTGCTGAGCCGTATTACCTAATCTGCCAAAACTTAAAAATTAGATATTTTTAGTTCACATTGAAGAATATATGTTTTTTAGTTTGAAATGGATTTGATTAAAATTCCTTCATTTTGCTCTTTCCTGTGAATAGAAAATCTTTCGATAAACAAGATTTACATCATCCACCAACTCACTCTCTTCTTAATAGCTTAACTATCCGAATGCTAGCTAATTTTTTAGGGGGAAAAAGGGAAAATATACCCCATAAGTTCGCGATTTAGAGCCGGATATACTCCTCATTAAAAGTGGTGCATATATACCGCTAACAAATGGTACATATATACCCTCATCTAACAAATGATGCATATTTATCCTTTTGTCAACGACCTATATTTATCGAACTAAAAAGATTCAAAAATTATTTTTAAATTTCAAAAGCCACGTGGCTTAAAAATTATCTCACTTTTTTATCCTCTAGATTTGACCTAAATGAAAAACGCCTCAATCCTCTTTTACCTCACCATAAAATGAGTTTGAATAGATTTGAATAAAAGAGGAGTTTGGACTATTTTTAGTTGGGTCGGGTCTCGAAGGGTAAAAACGAAATATGAACTTTGCCGTGCGAATTTTATTCGCTTTAATTCTTAAATTCAATCGTTAAATGAAAAATGGTAAATATGCATCATTTGTTAGACGATGAGGGTGTATATGCACCATTTGTTAAACAACGAGGGTATATATATGCACTATTTTTTGTAATGAGGGGTATATCCACTCTAAATCACAAAGTGGAGGGGTATATTTGCCCCTTTACCCTGCTTTTAGTGATCTTATCGAATACTGGCGAGTTTTAAATATCAAATAGCAAATGAAATTTTTTTTGCACCAATTTAAATTAGTTCGGATATCTAACAATTGACAATATTCGAGTTAGACGCACGCATATTTGTTATTTTTATGAAGAACATACTTATTTCTTCACATTTTTAAACTTTAGAAATATCAACTGAAAACATTTTAGTTTTTTGGGAAAAGGCAACATACCCCTCAACTTTACGATTTAAAGCGATATACCCCTCAAGTTAAAAAAAGGATGCATATATAGCCTTGTCGCCTAACAAATGATGCATATTTCCACAACTCGACCTTCAATGGAACTGTTGATGCTGCTACTAGTTCAACTCCTTCTAATATGCCAAGAGAGAGAACGATAGATGTTGTCAACCCGTATACACAAACCACTACTCCAGTTAAGTTTCCTCATTTTTCTAAGATTTCAGCTTGTACTCTCCTTTCTAATTTGTTTATCTTATATTATTTAGCCATCTATTCCTGAACAAAATTGGGCTTATTGTGCATATTGATTTTTGGAAAGGATTTAGAGATGATCTAAATATTTATCTCGAATATTTCCTTGCTACCAGATACTATTAAGTAGTTGATATTTGTTGCTAAGAAAAATCACTTCAAAGGAACTTCTTTTGTTTTGTGCAATAATTTCTGCTTCGAAGTTGCATTAATTACAAATATATGTATTACAATATTATTGATGATACTTAAAAGTCGTGCTAACTTTTTTTTTCTTTTGCATTTTCCAAAAGAGATTTACATTTCTTATTAAAAATTAGGAAAGGAAAAAGAAGAAAGAAAGAAAGCTTGTCATAGATTTCTGCTTCACTTTTGTATAACCCAAAGTTAATGCTAGACTCTTCTGTCCTTATATATTTGTCAAGCAATTATTTAGTCGGTATGGTGTTCAATTAGTCTTCTCCTAAGTTCAACATTTCAGGAAAATGGAGGTGAATTGGGAGAAGTTGGAGTTGATGGGCAGGATGTTACCGGCTGTAAATATGACTTTTCACAAGCAATGTTTCGCAATGTATAAGTTAGCATTTGATATAGCTTACTCTTTTTTTAGTATTTGATACAACATACTTGGCTCTTCCATGAATGTGTGATATCCACATATAGTGTTTTATCTTTTATATATGATCGTATTCGAACTCTGCGAGCATGTTCATGTTGACGACAAGAGCCCTTATTTATATACAAGGCAGCCAATTCAATGTCTTGAGAGCAAGGAGTGCTGCTGTATATGCTTGGTACGGGGCACCTAATTTCAGTATTATACTCCCCAAGCTTACTTAAGTTTGATTTTAAATTTTCGTCTTTTGGTTCGTGTGTTCGATGAGTAATCAAAGGGGAAGAAATTGCAAAATTGATTATGGCCATTTATACCATGTTGGTTGCATCCGAGAGTGGATCAACCGTGAGGACACTTGCCCCATTTGCAAGAGGAGAGTGTCGGGTTAAGTTAGCTTCTTGAGAATCCGTTCATACCTTGTTCAGAGAGCTGCAACTAATCAGCGAAGTTTGGGCCCGGTGAACTGATTTGCGACAAGCTCAAGCGAGTTGAGCGAAATTTGACTATCTTGCTTTGTCAGCATTAGATTTGTAGCTGTCCATCTGAGAGGCAATGGGAAAATTTGTTGTTCGTTAGAATGATTGGTTAAGATTTTGAGATGGTCTTTACCAACGGAAGAAAGTAGCTTCTGAACAAATTCACCCTATCTTCTTCTTTTTTGAGAATGTGTAAGAGAAGAGATTGAGAATTTCGTTTCAGCAGAGTTCCCGAAGTTTCTTCCTGACCAGAAAATAGCTTCTGAAGAAATTGTTTCTTTTACAGTGAAAAACTGAAGTGTACTGAAAGCATTGTGCATAGACTAAAAGAGAAAAAGGAAGAAAATCCACGAGACACATGACCGAGACACGAGTCGACAGTGGTTTGCACAAATAAAGTGACACTTGTGACACAATATCCACGAAAACTCAACATATCATAATTGAAGAGTAAAGCACGTTTCATTTGGTTACATTGAATTTCCCTTCAAGTACTAACCTGTAAAAATTATTATTTGTGTCTTTTCTTGTTCTTCTCTTATGGATAATTTGAGGAAAAAAAGTGCTTCATTATTTTGCAACGAAATAAGAAGATCGCAACGCAATTTATTGAAAATAATAAAATACGGAGCGAATCACGAGATGGCATAATAATTAAGGATGCACAATGTAAAGAAAAACACAAATGTCCTAGACTAATAGAATATTAACTCAACTTTTTGTTCTAATTTCATCAGACATACTTGAAAGCACTCAATATTTTCAACTCAAAACCTTAATAATTCAAAAATGACCTGTTTTACTTCCATACAGAAGAAAAAAAGAAAGCAAATTACTTTCAAGAATGATAGGGACATGGGTTACTCTCTAATTATTTCTTATGAATGCAACTTAACCATTATTTGTTTTACCATCAAAGTTATGATAGGATACCTTACTTCCTAGAGGTCTCGAAGCTCAAACTCCTAAAAATGAAATAGCTTTGATAAAGAGCATTTTACCTCTAAAGTAATATTTTCCGGCATAACTCTGGATTAATCGAGCTGTTATATGAGTATTAGACATCGGGTTAACCAAAAAAACAAATAGGAAAAAAGTAATCAAGCTATCTGCTTATTCCCATACGTATGTATATATGTATAGATACATAATCTTCATCGAACTGTCGTTTCAAACAATTTAGAAACATAGACATTTATGTGAATTACATAGGAAGTGCAGACTAAGACATAACTCGAGAAACAAGTAGCCTGCTTTGTCAAGCTTCCTGAAGCCCAAAATACTCCCTTCATTTCAAAATAAGTGGTGCTTTTATCTAATGCATACCCCTTAAGAAAACTACTCATTCCTAGAAAGAAAAATGTATTCTCACTCACCTACCCTTAATAAATATCTTGAAAAAGATGTAATTCTCTAACATTTTCTTGATATTGTAAAACTTTCCATTTAAATAATGATAAAACTGAAAAAATATCATTAATGTCTTCTTGATTATATAAAATACCACTTATGTTGAAACAAAATCAAAAGATTAAACACCACTTATTTTGACACAGATGGAGTGATTTATGTTAAAGGCTGAAGTATTTGCTCAAACTTTTAGGATAAAAATATGGATTTTGAGTAGCAACAAAGTTTCTTTAAAAGTTGAAAGCATTGTTTCAATCAAGCTTTTGAAATCTTGGCCATAAAATGTTGTTCGAGTATTACCAGAAATATTTTTCAAATTAATTAGCCGAATACAAATTGCTAATCTCCAAAAGCATTCTCTCTCCACCATCAATATTAGCAGAAATGAGAGCACAAGTATTTTCAAAAGAACTTTCATCTCTTGGCATAAAAGCATCATGAGTTCCATTGTAGGTCATGTTATCAGCATCTCATAGTTAAGCCTTGACTTCCTTACACTGTAGAAATTTAAGACATATCTTTCTCTATCTTTGAACCCTCTAAATGGAATGCTTCCTTAAGATTGACAGGAAATCTTTCCAAGTCTCTTATAAAGATTTATACCGGTATTTGCAAAATCAAAGGGTGAATTCTATATAAAAGTTGGGAACTTAAGCAGCTATATTCCCGTGATCTTCTGGAAACAACTTGGTTGGATCGATTCCCACATCAATTTATAACTTGGAGAAGCCTTCGGTGCTTGAAGTTGAATGACAATACTCTACGGGATTTATTGAGATCATAAGTAAATTGCAGCATTTGGGTGATATTCACTTGGGTCAATAAATTGAGTTCCAATATACCAGCAAGCATAGGGAACCTTAAAGATTCAATGGTTCTTGACTTATCATCAAACAACATGGTTGGTTCTTTTACCTCCACAAATTGAAATATAAAGGTTGTAATATATATAGATCTCATGATGAATCAATTCTCAAATGAAATTCCTAGAGAAATTGGAGGATTGCAAAATGTGGTGCAACTTTCTTTGAGACATAACAAGTTACAAGGATTTATACCTAACCTTCAATGAGCAACACGGTAGGTTTGGAATTTGACCAACATGGTAGGTTTGGAATTCCTCGACCTCATAATAGTATATCTAAATCATTCATATGTCTTTTGAAAATTCAAAACCTCAAGTATTTCCCAATGTTTCTGTCAAAATTGCATGGTGAAATCCCCTCCGGGGGTCCTTTCAAGAACCTCTAATCAGTTTTTCATCTACAATACCAAGCATATGTGTGGTTCTTCAAGATTTAGCATCCCTCCATGCTCCACTTCATCAAGGCATATATCAAATAGGACAAAAGAGCTAGTTCTTTTTCTTATGTTGGGAATTGCACTTGTATTTATTCCTATCACCCTTGTGTTCAAGTGGGTAAGGTATAAGAGAGGTAAAAGAGCTCCTGAACAAGCTGATCCATTGTCTATCGCAACAACGAAAAGAATTTCATACTATGAACTTCTCCAACTAATGCGCTAGCAAGAGTAATCTCGATTGGTTCGGAGTTATTTGTCTACAAAGGAGTTCCTAGAAGTGGGACTCCTATTGCAGTTAAAGTATTTAATCTGCAACTGAAAGCAGCATTCAAGAGTTTTGACACGTATCGAAGTTTTGCATAGCCTTCACCATAGGAATCTCTTTAAAGTCATCACTAGTTGTTCGAACTTCCGATTTTTAAGGTTTTTTAATGCTTGATATATGCCTCAATGTGGGAGTCTTGAGAAGTGCTTGTATTCACACACTACTTCTCCTTAGACATCATGCAGAGACTAAGTATAATGATAGATGTGGCATGTGCGTTGGAATATTCCACGCTGATGCTCGCTTCCCATGATTCACTCTGTGATTTAAATCCTAGTAACGTCTTACTAGATGAGGATGCTACTGTTGCCCACCTAAGCAACTTTGGTATTTCAAACTGCTTGGTAAAGATGAGGCATCTATACAAAAATATTAGCAAATATTGGGTTATATTGCAATCGGTAATGCCTCTTTGTTTTGCTTTTGAACATTGATTTTTCCTTTCTAATTTTTCACAAGAAATCATTTTACATCTTTAAACCACTTGTTTGATTGTAGAGTATGGATTGGATGGATTAGTGTCAACAAAATGTGATACCTATAGTTATGATATCATGTTGATGGAAACGTTTACAAGAAGAAAGCCTAATAATGAAATGTTCGAGGGAGATCTTTTATCCGAGTAATGGGTAAGTAATTCACTCCTGAGGCAAGAATAGATTTGCATGCCAACTCCGGTAACTCTAATGGATAATCACTTACAGAGAGCTAGATATTGTGGCATCAATTGCGAATGTGGCATTAGATTGTTGTGTTGAATCTCTGCAAGAAGGACAAATATTGAAAGATGTTGTGGGGATGCTACGTAAGATCAAAATTCAACTTCTGCATGTTGAGCATGTTTTTTGAAATGTATGTTGTTCTAAATCACTTGTGTCTTACAAATGTTTGCTAAATTGTTGGATTCATGTGTAAATATTGCTTCTTCTTTTTTCTTTTGTTTTAGCACTTGATTGTGCATGATTCCTCTTACGGAAATGCTAGCCGATTGCAATAAATCTCATTGTTTCCTCTCTTAATACTAATGTTAAAAATATGGTGGAACTTGTAAAACAGAACAATTCAAAACCAACGACAATAAATGGCTAACAGGACATATAACATCAGGACAACAAACAAAAGAGCAATGACGAAAATGTTATCATAAATCCCATATCATTAAAAACAATAAAGGAACGGCATTTTGTATTCATCACGATATGGAGAAGGGTCACCAGGATAGTAATGCAGCAACCAACCCAACACAAAATGGCAACACTCTATTTCACGCATCAAACTCATGACTTATGTGTGAACACAAAGATAACTTTATCGTTGCTCCATAACATACATGATGATAAATGAAGAAAAAAGATAAGTTGCATTATCATTTTACTTTCTCTTCTTTGTATGTACATATATATATGATATATATCTATTCTAATAATTGAGTTCCAATTAATACTCTAATGAAGCAGAAAATCAGCCTCCAGCCTTCGACTTTCCAAATCGACCAATTAAGAATAGAAAAATGTTAATTAGCCCCCTCAATTTCTTTTCCAAGTGAGAAACTTACCCCACAACATTCTTTTTGTTTTCTTTATTTTTACCTCTAAGTTTTGATTTCTTGATTTTATTAATTTGTTGTTGCTCATTGCCCTGCCATGTCCAAACTATATCTTTTGGAAGGCTTTAAGCCTTGATCACAACATGGAAAGCGGTAGTAATTATCTCAAATATCTCTACATCAATTGCTACATGCGAAGCCACATAGGCTCAAGGGTGATCAATTGAACATTAATTCTTCGCTGAAATTATATTGTGTTTATAGGTCGACATCATATATATATATATATTAACCCTTGAACTATATATCATAGTGAAATTTTCACTTTTGATAAATACAATTTCAACATAGTATGAGACTACAAAGTTGTGCCTTGAGTTCAAGTCTCGAGGATGTGTGTACAAAATAATAAATAATAATTATTACTAGTTTTCAAATATGTTACACTCATATAATTAATATTTTTTAAAAATATTTTTTATGTTTTTATTAATATTTTTAAACATTAAAAATATTAATTTAAAGAGTTAAAAAATTTTAACATATTTAAAATTATAATTATATATATATATATATATATATATATATATATATATATATATATCAATAAATGACCATAATTTCATTTATATTGTCATGCCTTTTGAAGTTCAAATTTAAAACAAAGAGAGAATATTTTTAATTTTCTTGTGCCAACTTATGTTGTTCGAATCATCATAAATGCGTTGTCAACAAATTCTTTAAAAATATAGGTATACTAGTTTGGATGATCTCACGTGCATCGAATGTAATTTTTTAAAAGTCCGAGCAACATACATGTCGGCAAACTAACTTATAATCTTCTGATGCGATCGTAGTCACAAGTTGTAAAGAGTGCAAGAGGTCCTATGTCCTCATCGGTTTAAAAATTCCTAAAACCCATCACCGTCGATACCAGGGGTGAAAAATAGATAGGTTGAGTCAATTTAGATGGGTCAAAATGCAGAGTTATGTTATTGAACGGGTCATTACCCAATCAACCGAAAATTTGCTTGATCAAAATGGATTTTGTCTAGATGGATTGAATTTGCAAGTCATACATAACCCAACCTATCCAAATTAAATTATTTTGCAATTGAATTGATGTTATTAGGAAGAGTTTTGATGATTGATCATAATTGATAAAGTTTTTACAACCTGACAAAGTGAACCAAGTTCATACATGCGTGTCTATGCATACGGGGTGTCAACTAGACTATGCATACATACATTTGTCATCATCAAAAGGAAAATTTTGTTATGTGGAGATTTTGATGACCGACATAGATGAACCGGGCCTACTACACAACTTTTAAGGTTTTGCGTGTGTACGAATTTGACTTTGATATGAAAATATCAAATAAGAAAACACGTGGAATTGAAGAAGTCCACCGCGTACAAGAAAATCAAGTCCTTCAGGGTTCTTTCTAAAAGACAAGTTGTATTTGACTAAAGAGAGAACCATATACGTACATAAGAAAATCAAATCCTCTTCAGATTCTTTCAAAAGGCAAGTTGTATTTGACTATGAAAGAACCAGCTATGGAAAATCTGATCTGAGGAAATTAAGTCCTTTTTGGGGACTCTTCTTTTTTCCTTATCTGGAAAAGGAAAAGTTTGAGGAAATAAAGTCCTTCTTATTCTTTTTCTATTTGAAACAAATCTAGGTTTGATAAAAATCACGCTATTTGGTGCTATATAATTATCATAAACAACCACAGAACATTTAGCTATTGCATTACCACAAGGAGATTATTCTAAGTAATAGTCGCTCATAGCGAACACACTCACTTGACCAAGTTCCCGTAAGCGAAGAATTGAGCAGAAGAATTATCCTTTCTTGATTGAGTTTTTTATTTGTATTTTTGAGTTGCAACTTTCTCTTCTGGAGTTAGTTGAGTGAAATTACGTTGGTGTGATTGTGTTGTATATCAGAGACTAGAGTTTATAAGTCTTTAGAACAGGTGATTGCAGTTTGAGAAAATTGTAGAGATTGAGGTACTAGAAAGAATCCCTTTGATTGCAAAGTTGTAGTCTAAAACTCCGCTTCATGAGTTGAATAAAACTTATTCAATAGGTCGTATTTTTTGGGACTCCCTTGAGCAAGGAGGTTTTAATGTTACATCTGTGTGTTCTTTGTATTATTCTCGGGTGACTTGGTGGATTTAATTGAACCAGTTCCATATTCAGATAGCCGGTGGTGATTTCAATGGTATTTTGTTAATTTTTCAATAAAGGTTTAAACCTTGAAAAATCGATATGGCAGCACCACCAACAATCAGGAGGACAATCAACCACAAGACCACCCTTGTTCAATGGTCACTATTGTGGCTGGTGCAAAAATCGCATGATGGACTTTCTTATAGGTGAAAATCACAATTTGTGGAATGTAGTATCGATGGACCTACCATTCCCATGAACTTGATCGAGGATGGAAAAAACTAAAATTTCCAAAAGGCATATTGAATATACAAAGAAAGAGAAACTAGCTCTGCCGATATCAACGCAAAGCCGAAGAAGATTTTGGTACGTGACTTGTTCCAGAATACAATCAAATTTCATCATGTACAAGTGTAAAGGAAATTTGGTATGCCCTCCAAGCAGATCGCTCGCTAAGGAAACAAATCAGTGAAGAAGTCCAAGATCGATATGCTCAATCATCAAGAGAATTGTTCATGATGAAGGAGGGTGAATCTATTCATGGCATGCATACCTGTGTTCTCATTTATTGTGAATGAGATGTATTCTCTGGTGAGACCATTCCCACTTACTAGCAAGGTTGTAAGGAAACTTCGAGTACTACCCAATCTTGGGAAAGCAAAATAGAGGCTATTGCGGAAGCGAGAGATCTGGATACACTGACCATGGATGACTTGATTGGAAATCTAAAGACTTATGAACTCACAAATCTCAAGAAAAGGAGCCGCACTCGCCTTCAAGAACATAACTGTTCTCAAGTCTACCGTCGAGGATGACAACATGACCTTGCTCACTCGAAGATTTCAGCGAATCATTAAGAAGGGATTTAACACTCAGAAGAAGAATTCATTAAAGTCCTTTGACAAAAACCTTAGAGATCTTACCAAGTCACTTCATGAAGGAATGTCCTCTATGGGAGTTAGAACACAAGCGTAACCTAACCGAGAAATCCAAGGAAGAAAAGAAGGATCGATTCAAATTTCCAACATAAAACTCACCAAGAAAGAAGCATATAGTGTGGTGAAGTGCCTAGCCGCTATGGGAGATTCCTCCAGTGATGAATTTGAAGCTACTACTAAACAAGATGATTTCTCCCTCTTAGCCATGGATGACTTCTGATGATAAACAGGTGTTTCCTAATGGCTGAGGCGTAAATGACAAAGGAATAAGACAACAACGAGGGCTTCTTTGAAATTAAATCAAAGTTAAACTCATATTCTCAAAAAGTTATTGTCTTTCTTTGTTCTTATTGATGAATATAATACTGGTCTATTAAAAAAGAACAAATCATGAATGACTTTGCCTCTTTTAAGTTTGACAATAGTAAGCTTGAAGAGGACAAAAGAGACCTCATGATAAAAATTGAAGAGTGTGAAAATATTGAAAAAGACAAAATTATCAAAAAAACTCACTTTTTATAGTCACAGGCACTGCACACAGAGAATGAGTCTAAGTAAGAGTCTCGGTTAAACCAAAGCCGAATTAGAAAACTCAAATGTGCCAGGTCCTCTCGTAAATTTTAGTCTCCCCGTATAAAATCACCAAGTCAAAGACACAAGGAATGGGATTAAAAATGCATCTCAAAACTGATTTAAGCACTAAAACAAGTCCATCTTTTGCTCTCACTGTGGAAAAATGGGTCATTATAAAGAACATTGCAACTTAACTGCAAAACAATCAAGAACAACATTGATTTTGCTAGCAGACAGATCAAGGACATCCTCTATACGCTTTGTCAAGTACACAGTAGTTCACCCCAGATCTGGTCCACTAAATAAATCATGAGACAGAAGAAAACTTCTCCACTCCTGACTAAAAGAGATCTTATTCACCTTCAATAATGAAAGGATCCAAGCTAATTGGGTATCCAAAACTAACCTCCTCAATTAGCTGTGCGGGTGTGAAAGCAGAGAAAGTGGACCCGTACATGGACAGTGGTGTTCCGCATATGACATGAATGGTTGAAAATTTTCCTCACTCACCTTCATAAAGGCAAAAAATGCCTTTGGAAATAGAAAGAAGGGTGAAATCGTGGTATTGGCAAAGGTTGGAAGATACATGTCTCAATAAATTACCAATGTATTATGTTAAGGAGCTAAAACACAATCTATTGAGCATCTCACAAATGTGTGTTAAAGGAAACTCCCGCTCCTATTCACTTCACATTGTATACATGCTTGAAAATAAGGAACTGTTCTCAAAGGACACGAGATACAAAAATGTGTGCAAGGTATACAAAGTCTGAACAAGATAACAAACTGCGCGAGGAAAGCATGCACGCAAATCTTGATGAACAAAATCAAGGGACAGAAGGAGTACGTAGGAAGAAATGGAAGAGATTGGTATGACAATCGATTACCAACACTAAGGGGAACCAGCACACAGGATAAAAATACTCAAAGATGAACATCCTGGATACTTCGTGATATTCACCCACTCTCAAGGTACTACAACTGCATTTGTCACATCATGGATCTACTGAAGAACATAAGCAACTAGATCATGTGTACAGATTGCACAAGACATCATATGGGCTCAAATAAGCACCAAGAGTATGGTATGATAGTCTATCAAGTTTTTTGTTGAATCATGGAGAATTGACAACACATTCTTTCTCAAAATCAGGGAAGAACATACGATTGTTCGATAATGGATGTGGACATGTGGACCGGTTCTTGGACAGATAAATGACGTGGACATGCGGGCCTCGGTTCTTTGGTATCTGCCGCTGATATGCAAATGCACTATGTGGAATTCATGGTAGACAGAAAACATATCGGTAATGGCATACTTTTTCATCCTCTGGGCGACAACATCAAGTGAAATGAGTATTTAAACTGTAGTTCATCACAAAATAATAAAACACATTGATGTTCGCCATTACTTTTTTGAGGGATAATGTGAAAATGAAAATATTTTGATGAAGTTTTGCAAGTCCGAGGATCAGGTGTGGCCGACATTATCACCAAGGCAGGCATCGGGAAGAGAACCATATGAAAGAATTTATGTGGAACCATGACTAATCAAACTTCATTGACTTTGTTTATCACATCTCTTTCGACTAGAATTTGTTTATTCTTGCGTTTATCAAGTCTCATCAAGGCCTAATCGCTAATCCAAATTCGTACCTTGATTAGTACACACCTGTGCAGGCTACAATGAAATGTTTAAAAATTGATGATGTGACCCTTACTTTCTAATTGCTGAAAATATGGACAAGACTCAAGGAAAGAATCACAAGAGGATCTAGGTTCCTCTGCATGTGACATTGTGGTATGTACTTATCTCCTTGCATTTATGTTCAACTTTGTTGCCGAATCTACAACCACTACTTTCATCAACCCTCGGTCCATTCTCCAAGGTCTTGTCTTTGGGTACCCACAAGTATTGTCAGCATCTTTTAAAAAAAAAAAGAAAAAGAAAAAAAGGGCCGCAAAACTTGACCCACTTCTCCATCGACCCATCACAACAAGTCTCTAGCACATAGGTGTAATATCCCCATTTTTCCTTTGTCCACAATTCTTCTTCTCAAGTATCCATGAAAAACTTTCTACCAGTCCTCCCTGTTAAATGTTTCCATGGCAGAAGAAGCCCTCCATCCACTGGGAAACTTCCATCGCCAGCTGCTCGAGACTACACCAAAAGTTCTTTCCCAAACCTGCCCCATCCACTCCTTCCCTCTTCCTGCAGTTCATAAGTCTAAAATGGTGAATCTCTATACGAATCTTGAGGAAGTAAAGAATGAAAAAATGAATTTAAGGGTGAATGAGGTCACCTTGACAAAATGGTTAGTTGGTGACATCTTATAAGTGCCTAAAGGCGAAGCATGCAGAGTATGACATGAACAAATCTTTTGGGAGGAGGATATTCTGCAGCATGTACCAGGTTCAAATGAGAAGCAACCTGTAACTCAGATGACTTTCGATCTGCATACTGCAACTACACGAGTGTTGAATTGAAAAGGAGAATGCACAACTCAAGGCCGATCTAACGCTAATGTTGAGATTTCTACTCAAAGACAAAATGTTTTAAGAATGAACCACAACAACAAAATTGAAAAGCTTCTCCTTTGATAGAGCAACTACTCATTCCTCCTCCAAGTTTTTCTTAGTCTTCCTTCTATTGCTTCCTATCCGCAGGGTTGTACTTTGCTTACAAGTTGGATACTATGTGTTGGATTTGGTACATCACAGGCTTGTTTTGTTCTTTTCTTGTGCTTCTAATCTATCTCCACATTAGATAGCCTATATAATCAGTCTGACCTAATAGTTTTTGTTGTTTCAGTTTGTTCTGATAAGTGTTGCCCAAAGGCCATGGTTTAGTAATTTTTTTTGTACATGCTGATACTTGCTCTGGGTTTCTTTATCTAAAATTTCAATGATGTCAAAAGGGGGAAGATGGGCATAACAGAATTGTTTTTCATCAAAAAGAGGGAATTTGTTATTAGAAGATTTTTGATGATTGACTCGTGACTGATAAAGTTTTTACAATCGACAAAGTGAACCAAGTTCATATGCAGTTTATATGCATACGTGGGTTCAACTAGATTCATATACATAGCTACACATATTTTCCATCATCAAAAGGAAAAATTGTTATGTGAAGATTTTGATGACCTATTACATAGATGAACTGGTTAATACACACAACTTGAAGGTTTTGCAGGTACGAATTTTGACTTGGATCTGAAAATATCAAATACCTTAAAACACGGAATTGAAAAGTCCAACACGCATAGAAAATCAAGTCCTCTTAAAGGTTCTTTCTAAAGGCAAGTTGTATTTGACTAAAGAGAGAACAAGATATGTACAAGGAAACCAAATCATTTTAGGATTGTTTTCAAAAAGCAAGTTGTATTTGACTAGGAAAGAATCGGCGGAAAATCTACTGAGGGAATTAAGTCCTTTCAGACTCTTTTTCCTTATTTTGATAAGGAAAAGTTTGAGGAAATAAAGTCCTTTTAGGATTCTTTTTTCTTATTTGAAACAAATCTAGGTTTGACAAAAATCACGTCCTTTGGTGCTATATAATGATCATAAACAACCATAGAACATTCAGCTATTGCATTGGCCATCAAGGAGATTATTCTGAAGCAATAGTCGTTCATAGCAAGAAACACTCTCACTTGACCAGGTTCCTGTAAGCAAAGAATTGGAGCAGAAGAATTATCCTGTCTTGATTGAGTTTTTTATTTGTATTTTTGAGTTGTAACTTTCTCTTCTGGAGTTAGTTGGGTCAAGTTACGTTGGTGTAATTGTGTTGAATTTCAGAGACTAGAGTTTATAGTCTTTGAATAGGTGATTGCAGTTTGAGAAAATTGTAGAGATTGAGGTAATAGAGTTAGTCCCTTTGATTGCAAAGTTGTAGTCTAAAACCTGCTCGTGAGTTGAATAAAATCCTATTCGATAGGTCGTATTTTTTGAGACTCCCTTGAGCAAGGAGGTTTTTCACGTTACATCTGTGTGTTTTTTATTATTTTGCACTTGTAATTTAATTGAACCAAGTTCATTATCATAGATAGCCGGTGGTGATTTCAGAACCCATTGTTAAAGTCTACGCGGATTGAAATGGGTTAAACATTTATGGGGTCATATTTGACACATTTATGAACGGGACACCTAATTAAGAGTAGAGTGGTGCAGTAGACACAAGTGGACCAACTTCTGTCATTATGTTTTAGCACTCTAAAAATTTTTGTGACGACGGAAACATTTAATAAGATATCGATTTCACTGGAAATTTAATATGCATTTTGAAGTAACTTTTTTTATACTGGAAAGTGAAGGTTGTTGTTGAGGTTTTTATTCCAATTAATAAGGAAAGGCCTCGTTTTGGTCCAATAAAATGAATGTGAAAAAGAGAATTCTCAAAATTGTATGATTTAGATACCTGACAAAATGAATAGATAAAAAGAACAGGATAGTGCGGAATGACCTATTTCAAGATCAGATGATCCCCTTTTTTGTCCACTTGTGAGGCCAACTCGGAAAGATCACATACGAGGAAAACAACCCACTAAAAGAGAGATTGGATATCTTTATCGATGCAGTTCATAATGCGGAGCTGTCAACCAGCTAAGTGAAGAAGTTTGATGCACAATGGGATGAACAAAGAAATTGTTTGGTTCTCCCAATTTTAGTTCATGAAATGAGTAGAATCTTGTAACTGCTTGATTCGATGAAATATCTTATTTGTATTTATTTTATTTGTCTTATTTAAGTTATCTAGAAATGAATAGAGACAGTGAGGGACGTGGGGGGGATATAATTTTACATGCTTACCTTTAGTTTGTTTTGTTTTTTTCCTATTTTCTTGAAATTGAATTAATTAACTTTTATTTAATCATAATTAATATCACATGTTGGTCATTCAGGCAATTATTGAAGAGTTTTACATTCAAGTCATTCAATTTTTTGGAATGAAATATAGAATTATTCTTATACATTATCATTTACTCATTTGATTAATTGCTTGTAGAGAAAAACAGTCTTTTATTTAAATTAGAATAAAGGGGTAAATATGTTCTTCAACTTTGTAATTTAGAGCAAATATATTCTCCGTTAAAAAAGTGATGCAAATATATTTCTGCCGTTTATTAAATGGGGTAAATATACTCTTCTTGCTAACGAACTTTCTTTTCTTAATTAAAAATTATTTATTTTTATATTTTTAAATGAGAAAGGGGCAAATATATCCCTCAACTATGTGATTTAGAGAAAACATATCTCCCGTTAAAAAAGTAGTGCAAATATGTCCCCGTCGTTTATCAAATGGGGCAAATATACCCTTCTTGCTAATAGACTTTCTTTTTTGAGTTAAAAATTATTTATTTTTATATTTTTAAATTTAAAAATCCACGTGGCTTTAAATTAAAGAATTAGTCTCTCTTCTCTCACCCTACTCGACCCACACCCGAACCCACCAGTTCATTCTCTTCCTCACACACAATTTTAATGCCTCATTTTTTAACATGAAAACTCAGGGTTGATGCTTATCTCAAGCAATACATGAGAATTAGTCTCAATTTGGTCCTTTTTTTCAAGTTTGGGTCATGGATTTTGGTGCGTTTGGGTCAGGTAGGATGAGAGAAGAGAGACTGATTCTTTAATTTAAAGCCAAGTGGCTTTTTTAATTTAAAAATATAAAAATAAATAATTTTTAATTCAAAAAAAAAAAGATCTGTTAGCAAGAAGGGTATATTTGCCCATTTGATAAACGGCAGAGACATATTTGCACC
>JACEIK010005110.1:18160-35383 GCA_018107945.1 Datura stramonium | reverse complement strand
AGTCCAGAAGGGAGAAATGCTTACTTTAGGGCTAGGAGTATATTGACACTAATTTGGAGCAATTCCACTTACCTTAGCTCAGTAGGACGATGATTCTCCGACCGAATTTCACGAAACTAACTCCGCAGGAATGCTCTCGGCAGCTTAATACTCCACTACCCAAGATTAATTTGAGTTTGGACTGCGTTTAATAGCGTAAACGAAGTAAATTTCAATGGATCCTCCGTACCCTCTGTTTTCTGGTCGTTTTCTGGAATATAATTGTGAAATGAAGTTTAAAACCGAAGTGGGTGGCCCTTTTATTATTGGGACCTTTAAGTCGCATTCGTCGAATGCGATTTATAAGTCGCATTCTTCGAATGCGATTTATATAAGTCGCATTCTTCGAATGCGATTTATATAAGTCGCATTTTCCTTGCGACGCGCCGACTTGGTGCTTGTCCGGTCTCTCCCCGGGCCCTTTTCTCGCACTTATGGCATTATAAAACTCTTAACCAACATGAGAATAGGACATCTACATGTCAAGAATTTATGGGGTGTAACAGACATACAGATCCGCCCCAAACAATAATCCCGTTCTATTATTTATAACATTTACAATCATTACGATATCAACAAAAGAAATGATGATGATGATGATGATCATGATGATGATGATGATGATAGTAATAAAAATGTCCTATAGCTTTTCAGCCCCATCTGGACGACTCCTCCATACTTCCTGTTCTTTACACATATTGCAAGATGAAAGGTTTAAACATGTAAGAATAAAATATGCCTGAATACTAAGGAACATATTGAAGCATAGGCAACAAGGTCTTAAGCAGCATAGTTGTGTAATAGTAAACATGGAAGGTGAACTAACCAGCAGGTCTGAATATTGAAGAATAGATAAAATAGAGAAGAGTTTCGTATACTAAGCAGTATGACTTAGAAAAGGAGAGGTTAGGATGTTATGTTTCTAAAGAAATAATAGTGTTCAGTATTAAAGAGAAGATAAAAAAAAGTTATGTTGCTAAAGAACCAAGTGAGGTTTAAATCGATAGGAATTAGAATAGGAGATGTTCAGATCATTAGAAAAGAGGAGAAAAGTCTGCTTATATAGCTAAGGAAGAACAATCAATCAGAGAGTAAAAGGAAAATATTCAATAGAATCAGTCAAGAGAAGTGTTTTCCTTAGTTAATAAAATCATATCAAGATACATAAAAATAATCCTACTTTACCATAATTAAACAAGAAATAAATCAGTTAAGGAAAGAAAAAAATAGCCAACAGACGAATGCAATAAAATATGAATCTTGCCAAATTATTTAAACACGAGCTATCACCAATTATGCTTGAATAAAATTATAAGTTACCATAACAGGTATATGCCACAACTATCTCAATAAAATTGTAAACGAAATTCCTTCAATCAAGGTGATAACAGTAATATGAACTGATTCCAAGACATAGTAGATTTAAAACTTCACATATTGGAGCTAATCTGAAATAATTATTCAAAGTTTATCATAAACGACCACTTACCTGTTACACCCCGTAAGTTCCTATCATTCAACTGATGTGTGTGTACGTATGTCGTGAGTTTTGGAGTATGACGCATATGGGAGAGGGCTTGGGGGATGAGTATACGAGCATGATATTGAGCGAGCAGGAGGCCGAATTAGAGGCTGCACGCAAGGAGCACCGCGTTGTGCCCTGACCCGGCGCCTTGAGTGGGTCGCGCCTGACTCTTGGCGCTGTGGGCACCGCTCCGCGTCTCACCTCCACCGCCTCAATATATATATATATATATATATATACACACACACACACACACTCCCTTGTTTCAAGTTGGATTCATTTTAATATTTTTTTAAACAAAGAGTTCGGGTGAGGCAACAAGTTTACGAGCTTTTCATCAAATTAGAGCCAAGTTAGCACCGTCAAATCACCTCCTAACATAAATTCTTCTTAGGTAATGATTTCTAGGCCTACAAAGTACATCCCTGCAGAGTTATTTCTTGAAAATTCACTCGAAGTACCAGAACCCGTCGAGTAAAAGTTGTCGGAATCACTTCTAGTCTGTTCCTAAGCGACTGGAAGCGATAGGTAAGCATTTCTACCTTTTAAACTCTCAAAAATTTTTAAGCTTTTGGCTGAATTGGATAGAGTTTGAATTGTAGTTATTTTCTTTGAAAGATAGTGACATTTTCCGATTCCTAGCACTGGAATAGCCTTATTCTCTCAGCATAAAGGTTGTAATTGAGTGGAATTAATAGCTTCAAATTGAAAACTGTTTGGGTGAACGAAAGTCAGCATTCAAGGTATGTTAAAGCTTATCTCTTTGGCAAGTTATTCTTGTCGTATAGTGATACGACCTATGCCCTCGAAAGTAGATAATAATCTGGTATGTTGTGATTATCTGCTGCTAGTAAATAATGATCTTATATGTTGTAATTAGATGCTGCTAGTAGATAAGGATTATGTATTTTATGGTTATCTTCTATAAGACGCACTAAGATTATACCATAGTATCCATTGTTGGGAAAGAGTATGTTAAGTATGACTAATGCTGCGTGTGCCATAGGGAGTTCCCCATTCGCCTATTTACCACTTAGAGGTATTATGATATTTTGCTGTCGTGCCAAGGCCTTAGAAGTTCATGGTTAGCTGTTGGACCCGACTTGGTAAGTTGGACAACATAGGCATAGCCGGGCGATATAACTTTCAGCTTGACGCCTATATTGTTAGTAAAGCTCGCCCAGAGGCTGTTGGCGTACCTTGACGCCTCCAGGGCTAGAATTGGGATATGGTGGTCTTACCTTCGAGTCAGTGGCACTGGGATTGCCTAGTGAACTGAGAGACAACTTGCATATGATTGGATACTGTCAATGACCGTTAGTTTCAGCCGACTCAATGCTTGTCCTATAGGTCGCTCAGGAGACCACTAAAGTTGTTACAAATCTGATAGACTAGTCGATGCCCTAAGAAGGGAACCTTATTAGTAGTGAGATGTGAGGCCAACATTCCAGGCTACTCTTATAGATGCCCAGGTATATATTGCCGTGAAGGTCTAGATCTAAATATATCTTCCTACGCAGCTATGAACAGTACATAGGAGCCATATAAAATCTGGACAGACTAAGTTAAGGTCTAAAGGGACTAGAACCAGAGTATCATAGTGTTACTTCTAGTCTAAGAGTTATGGTAAGCTGCCTGTGGAGAGTTAGGACTGACCGCTTAGGAATGTATCCGGCTGGTAGCATCCGTATAGTCGTCCTAAGCAAAGGAATCATATAGGCAGTTGCCTATGACCTTGTTGTTATCTTATGAACTATCGTTGTTCTAGCATGGCCTTCAAAGTATCGCTTAGGCCACTTCGGACCTCACCTTATTCCGTCTAGGCCGTTAGAGATTATAATCACTGCCAGGATCCTCTGGTCATGTTTTGGCACATGGGGTATGTCTGTTGGAATCTATATAGACTATTCTATGGATGAGTAGTAGTCACGTTAAGCCTGAGGGGACAGATACACCTTTTGAGTGACTAGATTTGTAGATTATAACATAGTGTCCCTAGTTGGGGTAGATCGTATTTTGTACTGCCTCTCGTCACGAATAGCTAAGAGGCTGCTAGTTGTACGAACTGCTTATGGAGCTATAAACTGCTTATGGAGCAACAATGCTGCTAATGCTTATGGAGCTATGATGCTGTATTGCTTACGGAGCTACTGAATAACTTACGGAGCCATATATTGTCTGTAAGGACTAAAGTAGAGCCTATAGGGCCATACTAAAGTCTATTCACTTAAGAACTTCTTCTACGCTGTAGCGGCATTACAGACCCTTCATAGAGCCTCGTGTGCTCGCTGTGCAGTCATATGGGAGAAAAAACCCGGAATCAGTTACAGGATCCCAACAGGCTCCGGTATAGTCTCAAGTGACCTGGTATGTTCAGTTACAACTACTTGCAGGGCTGTAGGGGTACCAACAGGGGTATATAGACTGATCGACGCTGGCAAGGACTTATGGGGGCCCAAGTGGGTTATCTCTATTTTAATTGTACCTTCCAGGCTTATAGGGGCCAGGTTAGGTTCTTGTTTGCATACTTGCTCACTAGATATAACTTATGATCATATAATTTCATAGCTTAAGATCTTATTTGAATAGTTGTCTACTAGATACAGGCTATGGTTATGAAAGCATACAGGTTAACTTCTGTCCTTCTCGTTGATTACTTTTAGTTCTTTATCAGCTTCTATTCAACTTTTATTACTGCCTTACATGTTTGGTACATATTGTACTATCGCCTATGCATGGGGCGCTGCATACTTGCCTGCAGGATTAGACAATAAGGTTTCATGACCTCTTAGCAGCTATTCAGAGTCAGAAGATTGGCCAGCTCCTTTCATTCAAAGTTTCCAGGTTGTAGAGGTTTACCTATCTTTTATTTGTATAGGATTTGGGTAGGCCGGGGCCCTGTCTCGACCAATATTTTTACTTTTAGAGGATTACAGACTATAACCTTCAGTTAGTTGTTCGTGTTGGCCATGTGGGGCCTATATTTGTTTTGTTTTGTATGCTGGCTGTATGGGGCCTAATATAGCTTTCAGTTAGCAGCCTTGTCGGCTGTAGTTGGTATATGACTGCCTGTCTTCTTTGTGTTATGACTAGACAACATGGTGGTCTTGTTGGTCCGCATAAGATCTCTTTATTATTATGTTGCCGGGTTAGCTGTTTTCTTTTATAGGTTTGCTATGTGGCCTTGTCGGCTGAGGCTGTATTTACAACTGAGATATAGCTGTTTGTTTCTTGATTTTGAGTTGCTGGCAGGAACCGGAGGTTTGTATACCTTGACAGGTCAGCCCAGGTCCCAGTGTGGCACTAGGTGCCAGTCATGCCTCCCAAGGTGGGGTGTGACAAACTTGGTATCAGAGCAACGTATTATCCTGGGGAATCTGCAAGCCGTGTCTAGTAGAGTCTTGTTTATAAATGTGTTGTGCACCACATTTTATAAGCAGGGAGCTATGAGGCATGATAGTATGGTTACCCCTTCTTCTTCTCAGATCGTGCTATAGAGCCGAGTTGTACAGGGTTGAGTCCCTAAGCTTACATTATTATGTATGTCTAGAATGATGGTTCATATGAGACAGACTACTACCAGCCGCAAGTTAGATACAATAGTAGGAGAGGGTACCAGCGGGGTGCTACAGTTGGGGGATAGCCCAGCTTGAGGACGAAGGGGGACATCTCTTTAAATCTCCCTAGCATCCTCCCCCGACACCAGGAACCTTATAAGGCAACATACATGCCAACACCATCGTCAGTTCTTTCTACACCCTTAGAAAAGGAGGTCAGGGGTGTAGTGTATATATATGTTGGCTTATTCAGTAGATACTTAGTATTAGATAGGGACAACAATTACTGTGGGATCACCTGAAAGGTACGAAAGATTGGGAAGTTGCGGTATTCTTACCTCCAACCATTCGAAGTTTGTAAAGTTTCATACCTCAGCTCCACCATAGTATGACATGGTTATTCTCTATCTCCCAACCTTTTTTTAGTATAACAGAGAGCGTAAGTATTGACGCTATGTTGTTAAGTGTAGATAGTAAAGGAGGGCTAGACCGATTGATTCCTAGGGGGTGTCACAAAAAGTGGTAAGGATCCCTAGTACTTAAATAAGCCACCTAGACATTTATTATAAAAATTAGGATGACATGTAGGATTGCAAGAAGCAGGAGAGTACATGTGAGAGTCCATAAGTAGTAGGTTCCTAGCAATAGCAAAGCTTATATCAGAAATAGACTAATCCCACCGCAATGTATGGATGTCGGTAGGGGATACCTGGAGAACAAAGCCTACAACCCCCAGCTTATTATGTTAAAGGACAGAGATATTATATGATGGGAACCGACCCGAGTGCGGGTTAGGACGATATAGGTTGGTAATCTTGGCCAGTAAAATCCTTCCCGGTATGGTGCATGGGGCACGAACCCCGGATCTCAGCTTATAGAAGTATGGGGAAGGCATGAGTATCTAGCTCAGGAGGAGAATAGAACAACCTCCAGGTGGTAGCAGGCTGATAGAGCTTGGAATCACAACTGAATGTCGAGAAATAAGCATCAGGATGACATTTAGAGGGTAGTGAGATTGTGACCTAGATTACTGCGGATCACCTTTAGTTGTGGAGGCAAAGGAGTGGCGGTACGAAGACCCTAGCCTAGAACGACCCAGATACAAGGCTAGCAGGGAATCGTAGGCTTGTGAGATAATAAGGGGCGGAGTCTTGAGACCCAGAGGTCGACTCTGCATTACATATCATGAGGGAAAACAGTACAATACTGATACAATACGGTGGAATACAACCTTTAGTCTGATAAGCCTCTAAACATGAAAAGAAGATTGATGGGACAACTCCCCAACTAATCCAACCTCCTGAAATTGAAGGAATAACATATAGTGTGAATAAGTAGCCTCGGAACATGAGGATTCACCAAATACACAGAGAGCAAGTTCGAGTCTATCTACGGGTGAAGATGTGCCTAAGAACTGGGACTTGTATCATGAGACGATACAACATAAAAAGTATGCGGTCAGTACGTGGTATGTACTAAGTATGTAAGGTAAGTAAAACGGACATTTAAAACATGTATAAAACTCATAAGTGATCATAAGAGTAGGACAACATGCTAATAACATAATTTTTGTAATATAGCATCAGGCTCAAGGTTTTCAAAATATTTGTAACGTAAACAGTCATAATCATGATAAAAGAGCCTTACTTAACATAACTTGAGCCAACATTTATAATCATAAACATGCATAAATCATGAGGAACAATGGGAGACTCTCTTAACCGACATACTCCATATGAGCACATATGAAGCCCGACTTGTAACCCTAGTCGGGAGGGTGTTCGTACCTTGACAAGGTAGAAACCATGAAGGGCTTTATCACACATGAAAAGGTCCAATTGGGCCAGGGACAAACATGAAAGGGTCCCAACATACCTACAGTGGTACGTAGTTCATGAGATCCGGGGCTTAACATGGGCCCCGAACCTACTCGGTGTTTGGTACTACTCCCAAAACATATATAGTGCTCATAATAATACATACATGAGTTTATGGTCTAGTCAAATCATGATAATCATAAATATTCTTGAACATACGTGAACTAGCCATGACTTGAGGCCCGTGGGTCGGCCAAAACATAATTCATGATTGATAAAATTCATGCATACTTGTATCTCATGCATATATCTTGAAATTCATAAGTTCATAATAGATAACATAATAAATTCATAAATAAAATTCATAATTCATGCTGGGCTTATCAAAAACACCAATGGATCAATTGATCATAAATCGATTAATCATGGGGCATGAATAATCAAACTTAATTGTTTATAAATTCAAAATCAACAATATTATACTCAATTTAAATCTCAAAGATGATCAAAATCAGTAGATTATGATAAAATTTCAAAATCAAAAGACCCATAATTAAATCATTTAATTTTATACAAATGGAATACAAAACCCCATGAATTTTTGGTAATCTATAAGTAAAATCATTGAGTAGGAGCATGGGTGTGGAAGAATCCACCCATTGAAGACTTTACATAACTAGGATTATCAACTCCTAACCCTCCTTAAAAGCCCAAGAATGAAATTGAAGGAATTGAGGTGGAAAGCTTGAAATCTCCCCTTGAATCACCTCTCAAAGTTCTTGAATGCATGAATGGGAGTTTAGAATAGGTCATCCTCTTAAAACCCAGCTTTTTCCAAGACAAAACGATGTAGCTTGGAGCCTTATATCGTGAAAAATTCAAAAATACCCTTAATGAACCTACCCTGAAAACTAGCCGGATGGAACCCACGAGTGGTACCAACGGGTCGTGGAAACAACCAACGACCCGTTGTGTCCCTGGTTAAAAGTGCTGCTGAATGACCTAGTCTCATATCCAAACAACGGGTCGATAGGACAACCCGTGCCTTCAACCAACGACTCATTGTACCGTCCGTTGTTTGCTCATCACAAAAACTGAACCCCCTTACCATGAGCCTCACCACGATTCGTGGTCCCTTCCAACAAGTCGCGGTCTCAACCCGTCACCTACACTGGGAATTCTCACCCTCCAATGATGACCATAACCAACAACCCGTGGTTTCTCCTAACGGGTCATTAGGTCTCCCGTTGTTTACACCATTGCCCAACCTGACCCTAACCACGTCTGCAAAGGAAGACCCGTTGTATCCCCCAACGGGTCATCATACCTCTCGTTGTATCCACTGCCACCATCCTTTCCCCAACGAATGACAACATACAATGACTCATGGTTTGATACCACGAGTCGTCCCATGGTCCGTCCTGCAACTTTTTCCCAATTTCTGCAGTTTTTAGTTTCAACCTGCCGGGTATATTGTTATGCACTTCTAAGGTGTTACAATATCTCCCTCTTGGAAACATTCGTCCTTGAATGTTGGAAACAAGAATCAAGCAGAACATATAATTATCCTACTCATATTCTGACTATTTTAACCGAAATTTTACGGAATGACTACCTCCTAACCAAACCACATAGCTGAACTGATCTCTTGCTTCACATACACACTCATACACATGAAAGAAACTTGAACACATGAACTGAACATCAAAACTAAATGGGATCATAGAGTAGAACTGATACCTCAAGTCGGAACTGAGCCAGTAGAGAACAATTGTAGGTATCTCGCCATCATATCCGCTTAGACTTACCACGTAGCTCCCTCAACATGATGATTTCTCTATAAAACCTTAACTGAAGCTACTTCCTTGTTTATTAATCTCCAAACCTGACGATCCAAGATTTCAACAGGAATTTCTTCATAACTGAGACTGTCTTTTACCCCAATACTGTCTATCGGGACTACCAAGGCTGGATCACCCAAACACTTTTTCAAAAGCAACACATGGAAGACAGGATGAACTGAAGATAACTCCGATGGTAAGTCCAACTCATATGCCACCTTACCAACTCTCCTCATAACCCGGTAAGTACCAACATAGCGGGGACTGAGTTTCCCTTTCTTTCCGAACTGCATGACTCCCTTCATGCGAGATACCTTTAGAAATACCTAGTCATCCACATCAAACTCCAAATCCCTTCTCCTCACATAAACATACGATTTCTGATGACTCTGAGCAGTTTTTAACCGATCTCTTATCAACTGTTCCTTTATCATGGCCTCATAAATCGAATTAGGTCCTATCATGGCTGCCTCACCAACCTCAAACCATCCGATGGGCTATCTACACCTTCGCCCGTAAAGAGCCTCGAACGGTGCCATCTGGATACTAGAGTGATAGCTGTTATTATAAGCAAACTCGATTAAGGAAAAATGATCATCCCAACCAACTTTAAAATCCATAACACATGCCCTCAACATATCCTCAAGAGTTTGTATTATTCGTTCCGCCTGTCCATCGTTTGCGGATGGAATGCTGTGCTGAGCTTAATCTAAGTCCCAAGCCCCTTCTGAAAAGACCTCCAGAACTAGGAGGTAAACTGAGTACCTCAGTTTGAAATAATAGACAAGGGCACTCCATGAAGTCGAACCAACTCCCGAATATACAACTTGGCATAATCATCCGCTGAATCCGTGGTCTTAACCGGTAGGAAGTGTGCTGCCTTTGTTAACCTGTCCACAACCACCCAAATGGAATCATAGTGTCGAAGAGTATGAGGTAGGCTTGTGATTAAATCCATATTAATTTGTTCCCACTTCCAAGTGGGGATGCTGATATCCTAAAGTATGCTTCCCGGCCTTTGATGCTCGACTTTCACTTGCTGGCAGTTTGGACATTTTGCTATGAACTCTGCAATATCTTTCTTCATACCATCCCACCAATAGATTTCTCGCAAGTCCCGATACATTTTTGTGGATCTTGGATGAATAGAATATCTGGTACCATGTGCCTCATGCAATATCCGAACTCTCAAATCATAAACATCTGGGACACATAGATGACCCTGGTATCGTAGCACACCATCTCCCTCTTGAGAGAAAACCTCTACCTTTTGACTCTACACCACCTCATTCAGCTTCCTCAAAACTGGATCCTCATCTTGCCTGGATTTAACATCAACCACCAAGGACGATTCTGACCCGTTCTGCACAATAACGCCGCCATCGATCGAGTCAACCAATCTAACCCCCAACCTTGAAAGTCGGTGGACATCCTTCACCAACTCATTCTTCCACTCCTCCTCTTAGGACACACTCTCCATAGAGAGTCTACTAAGCGCATCCTCAACCACATTTTCCTTGCCCGGGTGGTAGAGGACACTCATGTCGTAGTCCTTTAGCAATTCCAACCATCTCCTTTGCTGAAGATTTAGATCCTTCTGTGTGAACACATATTACAAGCTCTTTTGATCTGTAAATACATCCACGTGGACCCCATACAAGTAATGCCACCATATCTTCAATGCAACTGCGACCAACTCAAGATCACGGGTCGGGTAATTCTTTTTGTGAACCTTTAACTATCATGAGGCGTATGCTATCACCTTCCCCCGTTGCATCAACACACATCCCAGTCTGACTCTCGAAGAATCACAATATACAACAAAGACATCGGTACCCTCAGGTAAAGTCAACACTGATGCTGAAGTGAGTCGGGTCTTCAATTCCTGGAAGCTTTTCTCACAATCCTATGACCATTGGAACTTCACCTTTTTCTGAGTCAACCTGGTCAAAGGTGCCGCAATGGATGATAAACCCTCAACAAATCTCCTGTAGTACCCCACTAGGCCCAAGATACTCCAAATTTTTGAAGGATTCACAAGTCTTGACCAATTCTTCACCGCTTCGATTTTTTGAGAATCCACCCTTATGTGCTCACTCGACACCACATGGCCCAGAAATGACACCGAGTCCAGCCAAAATTCACACTTGCTAAACTTTGCATACAACTGACGATCCTTGAGGGTTTGAAGTACTATTCTCAAATGAGCGACATGCTCCTCCTCGCTTTGGGAGTATATAGGGATGTTATCAATGAACACAATCACGAACATGCCAAATATGTCTTGAATACCTTGTTCATTAGATCCATAAAAGCTGCAGGAGCATTGGTTAGTCTGAAAGACATAACTACAAACTCATAGTGGCCATATCGGGTTCTGAAGGCTGTCTTTGGAATGTCACACTCCTGAACTCTAAGCTGGTGATATCCGTACCTGAGATCTATCTTTGAGAAACACCTGGCACCCTGGAGCTGGTCAAATAAATCATCAATACTGGGCAAGGGGTACCTATTCTTGATGTGACCTTATTAAGTTGTCGATAATCAATACACATCCGAAGGGAATTGTCCTTCTTTCGAACAAATAGAACCGGTGCACCCCATGGAGACTTGCTTGGTCTAATGAAACCCTTATCCAACAGGTCCTTTAACTGATCTTTTAACTCCTTTAGCTCGGCTGGAGCCATCCTGTAAGGAGGGATAGAAATAGGCTGAGTATCAAGCAGTAGATCAATATCGAAATCAATTTCCCTCTCCAGAAGAACACCTGGCAAATCATCAGGAAATACCTCCAGATATTCACACACCACCGGAACTGATTGAATAGTCAGGGTCTCAGACTCCACCTCCTTAACCCTAACTAGCTGGTACATGCAACCCTTAGAGATCATCTTCCTGTCCTTAGGATAGGAAATGAATCGGCTTGCTGGTATCGCTGAACTACCCTTCAACTCCAACACTGACTCACCCGAAAAATGAAATTCCACCGTACATGTCCTACAGTTAATCGAAGCATAACATACAAACAACCAATCCATACCCAAAGTGATGTCAAAATCAGTCATGGCCAATTCGACTAAGTCCGTAGAGGTAACCTTATGCAACACCGTAATGGGGCAACCTCTATACACCCGCCTAACTACCACTGATTCACCGATCGGAGTTGATACGGAGAATGGTTCTGATAGAATTTCAGGATTAACACCAAAACTACTAGAAATATAAGGGGTCAGGAAAGACAAGGTAGATCCTGGATCTAACAAAGCATAAGCATCAATATGGAAGACTTGCAACATACTCGTGACCACATCTGGCGAAGCCTCCTGTTCTTGGCGAGGCACTAGGGCATAAAACCTATTCCGGTGCTGACCACCTACCGAATTAGTGGAGGCACCCTGCTGAGGGGGTTGTGCTACTATAGCAGTAGAATTGGCTGCAGGGCAATCTCTGATCCTGTGCCTAGGTTTGCCACACCCGAAACAAGCATCCGCATCGACTAGGCACCTCCCGGTATGATTTTTACCACATCTCACACAAGCTGGGAAGGTGCGCTCCACCTGCATGCTACCATTCTCCCTCGAGCCTGTAGCCCTACTCCTCTGGTCTCCCCTGAACCTAGACTACATGCTAGCCAATGATGGAGCTGGAGCAGCGGACCTGTGATGGGACTGCCGACGTGATCCACTTTCTGACCTAGCTTGAGAAACCCCATAGCTGTCGGTCTTGGCCCTCTTGGCCTCTCTCTCTACCTCCTATAGACTGACTCCATCTGCTGGGCATGCAATACATGTGGGGAAAGTCGATGTCCCGATATAGCATGGAAATTCGGCAATCCTTGTCCAAGTAATTTGCTACTCCATGCACAAAGCAACTCACTCAAGCCCGCTGATCCACCACCAACTCCGGAGCATATTTAGATAGCCGAGTGAACTCCAAAGAATACTCTTGGACTGACATGTTGCCCCGCTTCAAATTCACAAACTCAGCCGCCTTGAGCTCCCTCATCTCTTGAGGGAAGAACCGATCCATGAATGCGGTGTGGAACTCATTCCAACCTATCGGGCTTTCACCCACTGCCCTAGCACCTCTCCATTGCTTGAACCATATATGTGCTACCCCCTTGAGCTGATAGGAGGTCAAGTAAACACATTCCCCATTAATCACCCCCATAACCTGGGTGATCTTCAGAATTTCCGCAATAAAGTCATGTGGGTCCTCGTCTACCTTCGACCCTGTGAACTCCAGAGGGCTCATCCTCAGAAAATCCCTCACTCTAGCAGTTGCCGCATTCCCATTTTACGGATAATGGGCCACAGTCTAATTTTGGACTTGAGCTGTCATGGCCTGTGCCAACATCTAGATCACCGCCCTAAACTCAACGTGGGCGGCTGGCTCTGGTACGTGCTCCTCATAAACGGGTGGAGCTAGTGGAGGCTCCCCATTATGTGCACCCTCATGATCATCACCGTTACTGTTCCTCCTGGAATTTACTTGGCGTGGAGACATGATTCTGCAAACGCGAATAGCACGAATTAGAGGAGTAAAAGATGTTAATCGCACGACATAGATCATGAAAGAAGGGAACATTCCTAAACGTCTAATAGCCTCTTCGTCATAAGTGTGGTGCGCTTCACACCCATGAAAAAGACTCTACCTAACGCGGCTTTCAGACTCCCTAGGATACATCAAACCTATGGCTCTGATACCAAGTTTGTCACGTCCCAAATGTACACCCGGATCGTAGACACGGGACAAGGAGCCTCGAGTGACCCCAAGTCAACCCATGGCATGAGCATACATCTAATTCAATCACATGAGCGGAAGACTTAGCATAGAGAAAGTAATCATAACATATCATGAGGAAAAACAGTACAATACTGATACAATACGGCGGAATACAACCTTTAGTCTGATAAGCCTATAAACATGAAAGGCGGATTGATAGGACAACTCCCCAACTAATCCAACCACCTAAAACTGAAGGAATAATATAGAGTGTGAATAAGTAGCCCTCGGAACATGAGGATTCACCAAATACACAGAGAGCAAGTCCGAGTCTATCTACGGGTGAGGATGCGCCTAAGAACTTGGACCTGCATCATGAGACGATAAAACATAGAAAGTATGCGGTCAGTACGTGAAATGTACTGAGTATGTAAGGTAAGGAAAACAGACATTTAAAACATGTATAAAACTCATAAGTGATCATAAGAGTAGGACAACATGCTCATAACTTAATTTTCATAATATAACATCAGGCTCAAGGTTTTCAAAATATTCATAAAGTAAACATAGTCATAATCATAATAAAAGAGCCTTACTTAACATAACTTGAGCTAACATTCATAATCATAAACATTCATAAATCATGAGGAATAGTGGGAGACTCTCTTAACCGACATACTCCATATGAGCACACTTGAAGCCTGAATTGTAACCCTAGTTGGGAGGGTGTTCGTACCTTGCCAAGGGTAGGAACCATGAAGGGCGTGATCACACATGAAAAGGTCCAATTGGGCCAGGGAAAAACATGAAAGGGTCCCAACATACCTACGGTGGCATGTAATTCATGAGATCCGGGGCTTAACATGGGTCCTGAACCTACTCGGTGTTTGGTACTACTCCCAAAATATATATAGTGCTCATAATAATATATACATGAGTTCATGGACTAGTCAAATCATGATAATTGTAAACATGCTTGAACATACGTGAACTAGCCATGACTTGAGGCCCGTGGGTCGGCCAAAACAAATTCATGATTGATAAAATTCATGCATACTTGTAGCTCATGCATATAGCTTGAAATTCATAAGTTCATAATAGATAACATAATAAATTCATAAGAAAATTCATAATTCATGCCGGGCTTATCAAAAACACCAATGGATCAATGAGTCATAAATCGATTCATCATGGGGCATGCATAATCAAGCTTAATTGTTTCGAAATTCAAAATCAACAATATTATACTAAATTTAAATCTCAAAGATGATCAAAATCAGTAGATTATGATAAGATTTCAAAATCAAAAGACCCATAGTTAAATCATTTAATTTTATACAAATCGAATAAAACCCCCATGAGTTTTTGATAATTTATAAGTAAAATCATTGAGTAGGAGCATGGGTGTGGAATAATCTACCCATTAAAGTCCTTACATACCTGGGATTACAACTCCTAACCCTCCTTAAAAGCCCAAGAATGAAATTGAGGGTATTGAGGTGGAAAACTTGAAATCTCCCTTTGAATCACCTCTCAAAGTTATTGCATGCATGAATGGAAATTTAGAATAGGTCATCCTCTTAAAACCCAACTTTTCCCAAGTCATAACAATGTAGCTTGGAGCCTTATATCGTGAAAAAGTCAAAATACCCTTAATGAACCTACTTAGAAAACTGGTCGGATGGAACCCATGAGTGGTACCAACGGGTTGTGGAAACAACCAACGATGCGTCGTGTCCCTCGTTGAAAGGGCTGCTGAATGACCTAGTCTCAGATCCAAACAATGGGTCGATAGGATGACCCATGCCTTCAACCCGCGACTCGTTGTTCCATCCGTTGTTTTCTCATCACAAAAACTGAACCCCCTTACCACGAGCCTCACCACGACTCGTGGTCCCTTCCAACGAGTCGTGGTCTCAACCCTTCACCTACACTGGGAATTCTCACCCTCCAATGACAACCACAACGAACGACCCATGGTTTCTCCTAACGGGTCGCTGGGTCTCCTGTTGTTTACACCATTGCCTAACCTGACCCTAACTATGACTGCAAAGGACGGCCCATTGTATCCTCAACGGGTCGTCATACCTCTCGTTGTCTGCACTGCCACCATCCTTTCCCCAACCAACCACAACATACAACGACTCGTGGTTTGATACCACGAGTCGTCCCATGGCTCATCCTGCAAGTTTTTCCCAATTTCTACAGTTTTCACTTTCAACCTCCCGGGTCTATTCTTACGCACTTCCTGGGTGTTATAATAGGCCCAATCCAATGAGCAGGCCAATTTTCACCTGTGCAGAGCCAGTGTACTTGAAATGTTATTTTTCTTATGTTTGATGTTTGAGACTGGTTTTATATTATTGTTGCCTTAATTATATGTTATTATGTAAAGTCGGCCGATGATGCCAACCAGTACTATGCTTGTACTGACCCTACTTCTGCACTTCTTTTTTGAGTGCAGAATACGATTCAGGAAGCTCTTCTTGTCCCCACCTATAGGCAGCAACGATTCCTTGAAAAGGTGAGTGGCGTGGAATAGGATAATTCACTCCTCCTTTGAAGATGTCCCTCCTTCGGATATTGCAGTTTCTAGTTTTTTTAGTTTACATACTCTTAGACTTGTAGCTAGACATCAAAGTGCAGTGACTTTCAGATTCTTGGGAAGACTGTGTTGTTTTTGGAATTAGTTGGTTATTATAATTCTCGGATGTTACAATTCATTTAATTTTATTTCATCGTTATTTCTTTTTGTATGGTTGATGACGGGGTAGTTTTTTTGGAATCGTTGGTTCGCGCATTGAGGGGGTAGTATGGGTGCCAATCACGGCCTTTTTGGGTCGTGATATTTAGATTTACTTCATATCTCACTTACTCAGTACATTCAAGGTACGATATACTCTCTATGCTATATCGTATTATGATATAGGCGCAGGTTCTCAGTCTCAACATCACCAATAGTCCTTCTTCGGTGAAAATCAGTAGAATTCAGTGGTGAGTCCTTATTTGCCGAGGGATAGAGTTTCATTTCCAATTTATTATATTTTGATATTTTAGTTTAGACCTTAGAGTTAGCTGGGGGCTTGTCCCAACAACTCATCAGTTCTTAGATGGCTTTCAGACAAAGTTAGTAATTCAGTTGTTTTGTCGCAATTGCGTAAATTTCAGTATGTTATCAGATGTCTTGTTTCATTTAAAAGCATTTTGTTCAGTTATGCCTTATAAAGCTTCCGCTTATAGACTTCATATTATATTCTGATTATTAGTAGTATGCTATTCCATGTATTAGTGAGGCCACTTGTGACCCTAAGTATCATGTCGTGTCTAAGGTGTAGACTTGGATCGTGACAAAAGTTTATAGAAATGGAATTCCTATCGGCATGATATCTAAATGACACAAGACACAAAATTCTTTGGGCAACATAAGATTATTCAGACTATGACCTATTCATTCGTACAAGCTGGATATCAATTAATATTTTTCCATAGGCACGCTTTCTAAAGATTGAATATGCAACAAAGTATTATAGGCATGACAACTAATTATCATGAGCATAATTTTAAATAAGGCGGTAGTACTTGATCATTAAATAAACATTAACTCTACTCAAAGTTGTGAAAGAATTAACACGTACTAATTAGGATCCTACAACAAATTTCTAATGATAGCATGAAAGATTAAACATGTCACTGAAAGGGGTAGGGAAAGGAAATATGAA
>JACEIK010005110.1:4591-18007 GCA_018107945.1 Datura stramonium | reverse complement strand
CATAGCTTTTCAGCCCCATCCAGACGACTCCTCCATACTTCGTGTTCTTTTGGAAAGGTTACTGCAAACAGAAACAAATACTACAACAAAGCATGTATGAAGAAACTCTGATATTAAAGTTAAGAGGCAGTTTTCAATGTAGAATATGTTTCACATAAACATCTTCCCATGTTATACAATAGATCACAAACACACATTGCAAGACGAAAGGTTTAAACATGTAAGAATAAAATATGCCTGAATACTAAGGAACATAATGAAGTATAGGAAGCAAGGTCTTAAGCAGCATAGTTGTGTAATAGTAAATGTGGAAGGTGAACTAACCAGCTGGTCTGAGTATTGAAGAATAGATAAAATAGAGAAGAGTTTTGAGTACCAGCAATATGACTTAGAATAAGAGAGGTTAGGATGTTATGCTGCTAGAGGAATAATAGTGTTCAGTGTTAAAGAGAAGATAAAACAAAGTTATGCTGCTAAAGAACCAAGTGAAGTTCGAATGGATAGGAATTAGGATAGGGGATGTTCAAATCATTAGAAAAGAGAAGAAAGGTCTGCTTATATAGCTAAAGAAGCACAATCAATCAGAGAGTAAAAGAAAAATATTCAATAGAATCAATCAAGAGAAATGTTTTCCTTAATTAATAAAATCATATCAACATACATAACAATAATCCTACTTTACTGTAATTAAACAAGAAATGAATCAGTTAAGGAAAGAAAAAAATCAGCCAACAAATAAATGCAATGAAATAAGAATCTTGCCAAATTATTCAAACACGAGCTGTCACCAATTATACTTGAATATAATTATTAAGTTACCATAACAAGTATATGCCACAACTATCTCAATAAAATTGTAAAAAATTCCTTCAATCAAGGTAATAACAGTAGTATGAAGTGATTCCAAGACATAGCAAATTCAAAACTTCACATATTGGAGCTAATCAGAAATAATTATTCAATGTTTACCATAAATTATTTAACTCATAAAAAGAAGGAGAAAGAAAAATACTATTTTAACTTACAGAGTTCAAATCTATTTAACAAAATATTATACAAAATCCGAAATTACCATGTTTAAATGACAGGCTATTATGATTCAAACTTAAATAAAGAAGAAAATAAAATTATATCATATTTACTATACCAAGTTTTCATAAACCTAGCTTGAAACGAAGAACTGATACATGATAAGAATGACGTGTATACATAATTAAGCATATACTAATGTTAGAGTTTTAACAACGAGCAAATATGCATACGAGTAATATCAAGAATTTAAATAGAGGACAAAGAGAAGCATTGTTTGAAGCTTGATACAAATATGTGTACACACACACACACACTAAAACATATAGAATCAAACATCAATTGATTTCTAACAATATTAGAATAAAAAATTCATGGCTTTCATGTATAACGATCTAGAGGCAGATGCAAACAATAATCTATGTAATTGCAGAAATTTCAGATCTAGGAATACAAACTATCAACAACTGTGCAAATGTACAAAAGATGGGAAATGCCATGCTTTGGATAGATTATTATAAATCTATCCTTGAAATGAAAAATGTAACNTGTGTGACTTCTTGGTGGTCAGATATGGAGGAGAAACAGGGGAGGTCTACTAGAAGCTCGCTGGATAGAGCAATAACACAGCTATATGATGCTGTGTTTCGCTAGAGAAGGCAGTGGAGGGAGAGAACGAAGAGGAAGAGAAAAGCATAGAAGAAGAGAGGTGCGGCAATATAGGTAGTTTCTCTGGTGGTTTAGATTTTGTCTGATGTGCCGTGATTTTACTGCACTTTCGACGCTTAAAACTAAGAAGATATGCAAATTTCGGGTATGTTTATATAGATATAATGTGTTTTTATTAAGTTTTGTAGGAAAAAAGGTCCAGAACATGAAATGGGAAAAGTAAGGCAAAAATGGAACAAAGTGCGGACTGTTAGCCAGGTAATGAGTTGTCGTCTCAATAGATGACTCGTTCCAGGAGTCATGGGAGGAGATCAAGTTTTCCATGTGAAGAACCAGTGTAGGTGAAGGATTGAAGGCATGACTCGTTACATCTGGTAACAAGTCATTGAGTTTGTCGTGAAGATTGGGAAGTAAAACTGCTGAGACGTAACTAAAGGATGCAACGACGGACATCACGAGTCGTCAGAAGACTTGATGACTTGTCATGAGATCAATAAGTAGACCCATCATGTGCACTGGAAGTTTGGTGATCCAAGGCCATGAGGGACCTAACGACTCGTGCCCTGACCTGATGAATTGTCAGGTGACCCGTTACCATGACTGGACAGTTTATCGAGGATGACTCAATATACTGGTCGAGTCGTTACTTGGCCCGTTGCCACTGCCGACTGGATTCTATTTTTAGTTAGTAAAGGTTTTTTTAAAACTATAAATACATTATTTAGGTTTATTTTTACGGTACAGTTTATTATACTACTTTACACGTGAATTTTGGTGTTGTGAACGACTATTCTTGGTTCAAGAAACGAAGTTTGTAATTTTATTCTTGATTTTGAGGATTAAACAACATTGAAGTTCTATTCTTCAGTTTTGGTGATTTATTCAATTCAAGTGGTTTCTTCTACAAATCTTTGTAAGTTACAATTATGATTTCTTCTTTATTTTGTAATTGTGATCATTCAAATATGNATATGAGAAATTAAACCCATAACTAGGATTGCGGGAACCATGATGAATTAACACATATAGGTAAAATACTTAGTGAATTTTGAATGGGGTTTATGCATGTATTATTTTTCCCTTCGTATTAATTGCCTCTTAACAATTGCAAATGTTGAAAATTTCCTTATTCTTACTCACTGGATCAAGAGAGTAGTGAATGGAAAAAGGGATTAACAATAAAGATTTGAGACTATAAACCCTCATCTAATAGCTTGACCTTGTCTAGGAATAACTAATCCGATATTAAGGGTAAGGGTTAATTAAGAATACACCCATATACAGATCAAGTTGCATGGTGATAATCATCTAGATAGGGAACCAACTATTTAGGTGAATTTAACTTATCAATATTGCATGCTAAATATCAGAATAGATCACTAGTATAAAAGCCTTGTGTTTATGAAGTCATGGGGAACAAAATCCTAGTCAATTTGTTGATTGAATACAACCGAAATTGAATTAAGCATCTACTAGTATCTACTCTTGTTTATTATTTTGTGTTTCAAACCTTCCTCTCTAGGAAATAAGCAAGCTGATAGTATTAGCTAAACGCATTAACTGAAATTCTTGTCATATTCCTCGTGCGATTCGACTCCAACCCTGGTTGGGTTCTATATTTGACATCGACTGCTTTATGTTTCATTTATGAGGTGTAATTTGGGGACATCAAATTTTGGCACCATTGCTGGGGAATGCGGCTTAGGCATTTGTTAATTGTGTTTGCTTTACTGTTGGTTCTTATTTCTTTTTTATTTTTGTTCTTACCAGGTCTCAGGTTCGTACATGCCCAATACTAGGAACCGAGGAAAATCTCTAGTTTCGCTTGATCACGAACTTGAACAAACATTGTGGAATTTGAGAAAAATGGCCAACGTACATGAGCAAGAGACAGTGGAACAGGCTACAACCAGAATTTTGGCTGAGGAACAAGCTCAGGAAAGAGATTGAGAGTTAGTAAGGCTTGCTGATGAGCTATGCCTAGATACCGAAGCTGAGCGAGCTAGAAGGAACAGAGGTCTATACCAACAGAGGCACCGATACTTCGATGATGATGATGCTGATATTGACAAAGCTGGTGCCACTGGAGCTATTGTCCCTCCCCTTTTTCCAGCTGGGGCAAAGTTTGACATTACTAGTGCTATGATCCAACTGCTCAACATGAAGGGGATATTTGCGAGTCATGCAACTAATGATGCACATACTCACTTGACTAATTTTTTGGGTATCTAAAAAGCATACAAACAACCAGGAGTGAGTCAGGATGCAATAAGGCTGAGGTTATTTCCCTTTTTGTTAGGGAGTAAGGCAATGCTCTGGTTGGCTGAACTGCCAAATGATTCTATCACTACATGGAGGGAACTGAAGAGAGCTTTTCTTGAAAGGTTCTTCCCACCTTCCAGAGCTTTGCAGTTGAAAGATGAGATATACAACTTCAGGAAATTAAATTCTGAGGCACTTCATGAGACATGGTTGTGATTCAACAAGAAGCTCAAAAAGGTGCCCAACCGTAGGATCCCAGATGATACATTATTGGAGATATTCTATAGGTCTCTGAATGCGAACACCAAGGCGGTGACTGATACTATCTCTAGTGGAACATTCATGAGTCATACTTATACTGAAGCTACTGAGGTCCTTGACAGAATTACTAAAACCAACCGCGCATGGCGCAGAAGAGAGTCGGAGGCTCTGATTGGTACTTCTGCAGTAGTATGCCTATGGAGCAGAAAAGGAAGGATGAAGAGCGCGACCAGGATATTGCTGAGATAAATACCACAATGGGGCTACTTCCTAAGCATTTTACGGGAGCCGAGGCTGAAAAGGTAAATGTTGTGGGTTCTCAGGGTAAGGCTCGAGAAACGATGGTGAATCAGAATCTGAGGAGGAAGAAAATTATCTAAATGATCAAGGGGCGGGTTTTCGGACTAACAAACAAGGTTCTAACCAAGATTCTTGGTGTCAAGGTCAGGGGAACCAAGGTCGGAACTTCTACAGACTTCACGACTGACTTCACGACTCGTTACCAGATGTAATGAGTCCTTCCCTCAACTCATCAGGTACACTGTCTTAGCATCTTTAGAATTCATCTTTTGCTCACGGCTTCAGCAACGAGTCGTGCCTCTTGCCAATGACTCGTGAAGTGCCTGACAGTTACCCTTTCAGTTATTTTCAGCATAAATTTACCCAGTTCACTTTTGAACCTATTTTCCTGCAACATTAAACACAAAACACATCATACCTATATAAATATACCCGGAATGTGAATAATTTCTTGGTTTTAAGCGTCGAAAGTGCTGTAAAATCATGGCACATCACTATCCCTAAACAAGTTCAAGCTATTAGATGAGGGTTGATAGCCTCAAATCTCCGTTGTAAATCCCTTTTTCCTATTTATTACCCCCTTGGTCCGGTAAGTATGAATAAGGCAAGTCCTAACGTTTGCAGCCGTCAAGAATCAATTAAAGCGGAAAAACAATACATGCATTAAACCCCATTCAAGAATCACTAAGTGTTTAATCTATGTGTGTTAATTCATCATGGTTCCCACAGCCCTAGTTATGGGTTTAGCTACTCATGCTTGTAATATCACAATCACAAAATATAAAATAAATCATAATTTCAACTTACAGAAATTTGTAGAAGAAAACTAAGTTGGTTGAATAAATTCCAAGACTGAAGAACAAAAATCCAAGGATATATTAATCCTCCAAATTCAAGAATAAAATTATAAAATCATTTCTTGAATCTTAATTGCAGTGAATGACTCCCAAAAATCAATGTTTCAAACTGTATGCGTAACATTAAAATAAACCTAAACCAAGTATTTATAAACATGAAACAAATCCTTTCCTAAATCAACTAGAATTCTGGTGTCGACAGGTACCACGGTCCGTTGGTAGTTTCAACGGACCGTTAGAGTGGCCCATTGTTCCAGTCGTTGCTTCCCTCAGGCTTTTCTCCTTTCATCATATGGGCAGAAACAACGGCTCGTTGTAAGAACCTACAAGACGTTGATCCTGTTCGTTGTTTTTCGGCTTCTTGATCATGGTTTCTGAACCCATAAGTACGAGCATAGAGAACGACCCGTCCTTAATAAGTACGATCCATCATGTTCATCCGTTGTATGTATCCCTTTGTTGGACACTTTCTCTGATTCTTTCCACGATCGAACATGATGGTTCGCTGTAAGTTCATATGGCCCATAAGAACCATCCGTCATATGAGACTTCAATTTGCCATTCTTTTCTGTATCTACCCATGGTCCATCAGAACGGCCCGTTGTAAGCTCGTACGACCCGTGGGTTGTAGAAATTGATTAACACTCTTCTTTTTAACTTTTTTGAATCGCATGCAACGACTCAATAGAATGGCCCGTTGTAAGGACCAACAGTCCATATTGAGGCTCGTTTGAGACACCTTTTCCTGTTTTCAGCTCTTTTTCTCAACCTTTATTCCTACGACCCTTTTTACCTGCAAAACTACCAAAACGTGTCATATCCACATAAGTGTAATCTAAAGTCATGCATATTCACAAAGTTTTAAGTGTCGCTAGTGCTGTAAATGCACAACACATCAACACCCTCAACTTAGCATGTTTGCATGTCCTTAGGCAAACAAAATATGATCAACCCATGGCGATGCTTAAATAGAGGAAACTTAGGAGATGCATAGCAGTCCAAACTCATAAAACAGATAAAATGTTCACTCAATCAACCTCCATCCTATTGAGTTAAAACATAACTCGCTATGAAAACTCAACACTTCTCAACATGACACAGTAGGATCAAAGGATGGCATCATATTATCACTACACTACCAAGCACACATAATTGGCATTACCCCTAGACAGCTAGAAATCAACCCATGTAATCACGCTCTCTCACTATTAAGAAGTCCCACACACACATATGTACACATAATCATGCTAATGTCTATCTTAGGACTGGGAAAGAACTCACTCATGCTCACAAAGAAATTCAAACTGTGCGAATACAATACCATAAGCTTTCCTTTACTTTCAATACTTCAATTTTCATATGGTTGAACTAGGATCACTATAGGACTTTTTAAGCTCGTAAAGTAGGCTCGGGTTCGGGTATGGTACATATGGAATTAGTAGCTTAACCCTCCTTGGCACTACACACACCTTGACTTCACTTTTAACCTTTTTCATATTTTCTCCCTTTTTTTACTTTCTTCTTCTTTTCTTTTGCGACTACAAGTGCAGTTCTTCTTCTTTCAAACATTTATCGATTTCACATTCATTTTCTCTTCTTTTTTTCATTCTGCATTATTGTCCGTTTCTCTTCATTTCATTATGCATACCGCATCCTCTCTTTCCTTTTTATTACCCAATTTTCATTCCACCCTACTCTTCTTAATCACCCCTATAGTAGCCACCCTCAACATAGGCGATTTTCTTGAGTTGAGGTTCACAATGTCCAAGGAGGGACCAGGGCCAAAACATGTTCATTTTTAATCAAAGCAGGTAGGTGAGTTTGTGTAAACAAAAAGAAAAGTCAATTTAAGCTCAAACATTTGGATCAAGGGATATTATTCTCTTTTGGTAGGTCTTTTAAGGCTAAAGTGGATTCATGAATCAAAAATGGCCTATGATCCTTTCCTAGTTTCCCATCCTCTATATTGGTACGACTGACCAAACAAGTTCTAGATTAACACATATAGTAGAATTCAACTATTTAATCTCACTCACACAAGCACTTGATTACACAATTGTGTTCCAACTACCAGGTTCATGCACAGTGTTGACATTAATTACCCTAGTGATAGCTACGATTCCATACAAAGATCCATACTGGTCGCACCTCATAGCACAAGTATATTCACACAAAACATTTAGGAGGAGTGTAATTTTCACATACTTTATTTGACTGCTCATACGCCTCCTATTTTCTTATAGTTAACCAACAAAATAAAATAAAACAAAAAATAAATCCTAAACATGCCGGTTCTACTAGATAAAGAACACTCCAGGGAAAAGATATCCAGCAAGAAAAATCCTCGAGTTATGTTCACAAAAATCAAAATCAAGTACTACCCCACCCCCATAAAAAATCATGTGATGTCCTCGCGACATTCAAAAAGTAAAACATGAGAATAGGGACGTACTTGGGCATCCTAGATGCTAGTGGTATGGTCACCGGGGGCTGCAGATGCAACCCCGGAATCCTCAGCAGTTGGAATTTCAGTCACGACTCCAGTCTGTGTAGCAGTAGCATCAACTGTGGCCCGTGCATTCTCCAAAGTTGTTCTCATAGGAGAATTAACTGTGTGCCCACTCTCTCGAGAACATCCCATGCACTAGAACTGCCAACACCTTTAACTTGCTCCATTATCTCTCGCTCATGCACATAGGCAGTCTATCGACTCTCCTTGAGGGCATCTTTCAATGTCCGCCTCTCCTTCTTCTATTTTCTTCTTTCCTCATCCTCCTCACCCTCAATAGCCTGCTTCTTTTTGCCTTTTTCACGCGGAGCCAGTTCCATGTCAAAGAACTGAGGAATCTCCACATCTAAATCCTCATTTATCACTAATAAAGCTTGCAGTGGTAAAAGTGGAGTAGGTCTGGATGACAACTCTAGCACTGAGGCTCTCAACGCTACTAGCTCTCTCTCCGTAGTGTCCTAATCCTGAGTCTGAGCATCAGATCAGAATTGGTTGAGGCGTACCTCAAAACCATCTAGCCGCATATGTAACCCACGTTCTACATCTTCTATTTCTTTCTTTACCCATGGCTTAACTTTCTCAAGTAGCATGTCAATCTTGTGCTCTGCAATTGTCAGTCTCTTGGCCACTTTTCTTATGTCACTTTCTGGGACCAATAAGTAACCGGTGGGAATGGACTGGGCAGAGCTTCCTGATGGAATAGATGTGGTTGCTGCAGCCTCATCTGCTCGAGTGGAAGGAAGCTCCACGGTCTGCTCATCCTGGCCAGAAGTGTCACCTTGCTCACCTCCTCTCGATGTAATCTCACTCAATCTAGGTCCTCCAAATGGAACTCAGGCTCTGGCTACCAGATTCAAGTCATCTTTAATCAATTCTATGTCTGCCATCTTGATGTTTGTAATCATATGATCAATATCTGGGAAGACAGGAAATCCAGACTCCATGCATAGCTGGTAGATCAAGCTCAGGAATGGAAGTGTTGTGTTTTCTTTGACCACCTTCTCTCGAATTTCTATGGAAATAATCCGGGGAATGTTCAACAGGTACTCAGACATAATGCATGCCACCAATGCTGCCCTGTCTGCAATCAATGCATTATCATTCACCGTAGGCACGAGGCGATGTCGAACGATGGACCACCATGACTTGGAAAAGAAATTCAGGGACGCCTTGTAAATCAGTTTTCTACCTGTGACCCATTCTTCTCCCTCCTTCTCTTCAGCAATAATGTTGGCCATCCATTTAAAGTGCAACATCTTGTCCTCAGTTCTCAACTTTCTGATTCCCTTCATTATTTCCATGTGGTAATCATATTTAGTAGTTTTGTCGGCACCCCCCATCAATACTCTGGTGATGGTCCTCTATGATATATCAACTGGGATCGCTCTTACCCTGATAGAGTCCAGCACTGGCTCTTTCTTAATTTCCATCTTTGAGGAAGCCTTTTTCTCCAGAGTGCAGTAGTAATTTGCGTAGAACTCACGCACCATCTCCATACTATACTTTCCCGAAGTCTTTGCCATCCAATACATGTTGTAACCCTCGAAGATCCTTTTAAGCTCTGGAACTTCATTTTGGTTATTGATCTGAATCTTTGGTTCCTCCTGAATACTGCGGCTGGGATTTCCTTTTTCATTAAGATTTAGCCCTGCATAATACACATCTCTAGAGCCTTGTAAAAACCATCTTTTGGACCTTGCTTCGGGTGTGATGCCAGAGTCCTCTTCCTGCTCATTAGACTCTTCAGTAGCACTATCCTTATCACTGGACTCCTCCGCATTAGTATCATTTCCCCTGACTTTTCAGCATCATCATTGCCTTTCCATGAAGTATCCGCAGGAGGGTTGTCACCATCAGAATCGGCCTCGGCACTTCCCTCATCAGACTAGGGAAGTGAGGTGGTAGCGGCGGCATCTTCTTGGGCTTTGGACTTTTCCCTAGTGGTCCTCACTGGAGATTCGCCAGAGCTGGTAATGTTGTAGTGCACCTCCGAACCACTAGAACTATCCGATTCTGACTCATCACGGAGCTGCCGTCTTTTTGCAATCTCCTTTCATGCAGCGGCTTCCTGTTGCCTCTTACTTACTGCTGACGTCATTGTACCTATGAAACATAGTTGTTACATTCATAAATGAACCAGGTTAGCACATTATTCACTCACAACAGACGACAATAAGTACGGGTCGTTGTAGTTAACAACGGCCCATTGCTGCGGTCGTTGAATGAACTTCTGAAAGGGGATCTTCTGTAACTTTCCATGAGACAATATAACAGTCCATTATGAGATACAACGGCCCGTCTAATTGGTCTGTGGGAGGGGTTCAGGGTTTATAACTGGATCAATACAACGACTCGATCAATGAGCCATTGCTAAATACAACGGGTCGTTGATTTGGGTCGTGCAACCTAACTTCACCCTTTCAAGCCTCAAACAACCCAAAGTGTTCAATTTATACATTGAATCAAACATGTGAGGATTGACTAACCCTCCACCCCCATCAAAATTTCTCAACTTCCCTTTTCAGTTAGGTTTCAATGTAGATAGATGCAATTTATTTTTACAATTTCACTGAACTACCCAATTCTTTGATTTTCAATAGTATAAAAAATATGAATTCCCAATGCTTAAATGACCAGTGATTAATTTGCCATAATAGAGCCATAATCCGGACGGTTCCCATAATGCCAGTACAACTGAGACAAGAAGATAAATAAAGAAATGGAAAGCTAGCATTTTACATCGAATAGATACTCACTTTGGCAAGAAAACCACACGAATTTTTTTTGAATCAATAGTTGGAGAAATATGGTGCAATGTTGGTATCCTTGTTCAAGCTGAGAAAGAGTTAGGATTTGGGTGGTTTCGTTGATTTTGAATGAGAAATGTGCAAAGAACAATCGGGTGCTAGGGTTTCAATAAGTTGGATCTGGGCGAGTCGGGTCGGGTTTGGTAATTTTTTAATTTTGACTATGACTCATTCAACGGATCATATGAACCTACAAAGACCCATACCTATATGTCGTGGTTTCAGTTTTGGGGAACTTACCTGTGGAACCTACCGGCACATAATACAAGTCGTTTGTAAAAACAACGACCCGTTCTATCCATCCGTAGGTTCATTCAATGATTGTCAGGCCTGTAGTTTTTGTTAGAATGAAAATATACCATGACCCGTCTGAGTGCTCGTTGGTTAGACTAAAAAATAGGGCACGCCATATATGTAACAACGGCCATGAACCATAGACCGTTCATTCTTGAAACAGTTTGTTCTGGGGGTCATGGTTTCATCTTTTAGCTGAATCATTCTAGTTTTCCTTTGGTTTAGACCTGCATATTTCAACAACTGTTACCACTATATTTACATTAAAAATTTACAAATTGGGTTGCCTCCCAAGCGGCGCCTAATTTAACGTCGCGACATGACACGAGTATTTTGGCTACTCAAACTTCACCAAAATACCTCCATGGGTTGCCTCCCATGTAGCGTCTGATTTAATATCACGGCATGACGCAAGTCCTTGGGTTACTCAGATTTCACCCAGAGCCCAGAGATCTACCAGCTTCAGTTCTTCACTTCTCCCAAGATATGCCTTTACCTGCTGATAATTAACTTTAAAAAGCTTTCCTTCGTTATTTTTCAATTAAATTGCCCCATGGGAGAATGCTTGAACCACTCGAAAAGGCCCCAGCCACTTAGACTTCAACTTACCAGGAAACAAACGAAGTCTAGAATTGAATAGTAACACCATATCACCCGAATTGAATTCTCTTTTCTCAATCTTCCGGACATGCTGGATTTTCATCCTTAATTTGTAAATTTCAGAACTATCATAGGCTTTCAACCAAAGTTCATAAAGATCATTTAACTAATCAAGCCTCAAGTTTGCAGCTTCGTTCCAGTCTAAATTCAGCTTCTTGAGCGCCCATATTGCTTTGTGCTCAAGTTCGGCCGGAAGATGACATGCTTTTCCATAGACAAGCTGATACGGAGACATACCTATAGGAGTCTTGAATGTGGTCCGATAAGCCCATAAAGCATCATCTAGCTTTCTTTCCCAATCTGTCCAGTTTGCATTCACAGTCTTCGCCAAGATAGTCTTTATTTCCCCGTTTATGACTTCAACCTGCCCACTAGACTGCGGATGATAGGGTGTAGCCACCCTGTGTTTGACCCCATATTTCTCCAATAAAGAGTGAAACAACCAGTTACAGAAGTGCGAATCCCCATCACTAATGCTGGCTCTGGGAGTCCCGAATCTAGAAAATATATTTTGCTTCAAGGATGCTATGACACTGTTCCCTTCATTGTTTGGAAGTGCTACTGCTTCCACCTATTTTGAAACATAGTCAACAGCAACAATTATGTACTTCATACAGTTTGAGCTCACAAATGGGCCCATGAAATCAATGCCCCATACATCAAATAGCTCAATGACCAGGACTGGAGTAAGAGGAAGCTCATGCCTCCATGATATGCCTCCTTTCCTTTGGCATGCATCACATGCCTTTGCAAAATCATGCGCATCCTGGTGAATGGTTGGCCAATGGTACCCACATTGCAGAATTTTGTGGACTACGCGAATCCCGCTGTGGTGGACTCCAATAGGGGATGAGTGGTTGGCCTCCAATATACTCAGCATCTCCACCTCGGGCATGCATCTCCGAATAACCCCATCAGCACATATGCGAAACAAGTAGGGCTCATCCTAGAAAACCTTCTACATATCAGACATAAACTTCTCCCTCCGGTGAAAAGATAAGTGCTCCGGTACAACATCACTCACTAGATAATTAGCAAATTCTGCAAACCATGGGATAAGATCTTGTGAGGCCGCTAGAACCTGCTCGTCTGGAAATGCGTCATCTATTTCATGCTCATCTCTAAGTACTGCATCAGGTTCTAATCTTAATAAGTGATCCGCCACCTAATTTTCCGTCCCTTTCCGGTCTTTTACCTCGAACTCAAACTCTTGTAGTAGTAGAACCCATCGAATAAATCGTGGCTGGCATCCTTATTTCCATTAGATATCTCAAAGCTGCATGGTCTGTGTGGACTATCACCTTAGTTCCAAGCAAGTATGCCCGAAACTTCTCAAAAGAAAAAACTACAGCCAAAACTCCTATTTTTTCATGGTATAATTTTTCTAAGCTGTATTTAGAGCCTTGCTAGCATAATAAATCGGATGAAAAATATTTTCACACCTTTGGCCCAACACAACTCCTAAGGCCACACCGCTAGCATCACACATAACCTCAAAAGGCAAAGACCAGTCAGGTTACACTATAATGGGGGCAAAGGTCAATCACTCTTTAAGGCATTCAAACGCCTTCATACATGCTTCATCAAAAATAAATTTCACCTCTTTCTCAAGAAGTTTACACAGATGATGTGCAATCTTTGAGAAGTCCTTGATGAATCTTCTATAAAACCCTGCATGACCTAGAAAACTTCAAACACCTTTGACAGAAATTTGGGGTGGTAAACTGGCAATAATATCAATCTTAGCTCTATCCACCTCAATACCTTT
>JACEIK010005109.1:53542-68799 GCA_018107945.1 Datura stramonium | reverse complement strand
TAGTCCAGTCCCTGTGGGATCGATACTTGGCTTACTTGAGCCATTTTACTACTTGTTCGACCACGTGCACTTGCGTGTAGTCATCCAAAAGGACGAACATTTATTTTCATATTCATTGTGACAGAACACACATTTATCATCCATATTGATTTCCCCAGGACATTAGGATGTCCTTTATTCTAAGTCTTCCATGCTGGCATATAATGAGTTGATAAATTATCACCTCATTCATCTTTTTAAGCATGAAGTATTACTTTATTTCCAAACAAATTAGGGAGTTATGTCTTTTCTCTTTATTTGTGTAGGTATTTAACTTCGAGAAAGTAAATAAGAGAATTGAACTAAAAGCACTCTACTGAAAGCAAAAAAGGATGTGTGTGCCGCATATGGGCACCTGCAAAACGCAGATGGCACTGGAGGATTTGCTGGACTAAACCTGCGAACTGGAAGTTGGAACCTGCGGAACATAGGTCCTACCATAGATGGCTTACACATAACATTGTCTCAACCTTCTGAAGCACTTGTGAGCCGCAAATTCGCAGGTGCCACGCAAATGACCCGGATGTTGATAAGGGCAAAATCATTTAGTTTGGCATAAATCTACTTGAGAAGATTCCAAGGGCAATTTTGGAAAGTTGTGCAATAAGAATTTGTAGATTCTTACCCCAATTGTACATTCACACATTAGGTCATATTGGCTATTGTAGAGAGAAGATATAGAGATAGAAAGTAGAGTACAATTACTTCTTCTTCTTCTTCTCTTATATTGGGAAAGAAATCCATTGTTGCAAAAGTAAAAGCTTAAATTTATTGTTCAATATGATGATTTTAGGGGAATTCCCATGGGTATAATTTTTCTCTCTTCACTTATGTGTAGGTAAATCTCTTGCTAGGGATGGGTGTATAGACTAGAGTGGGTGTTGATGAGTTATTCTTAAATTCAATTAATATGCATGGATCTATTGTTTCCTCTAAGTTTTAACTGAAAAATTAATGGTTGCAAATATTAGTTTACCTTGCTTATCTTTCTTTTTCTTGAGAAAGAGAAGTGAGATTTGGGTGAGGATTCAATAGTGAGGATTTGGGTGTGTAATGCTTAGGCTTGAGCTAGACATTGTCAAGACCCATATTCATACCTCATTAAAGAGTTAAGACTAGAGATAGCTTAACCCTTCCTCAAGCTTTGTTGCTAATTTGTGATTATGGCTTTGGGGTTTGAGAAAATCCAAAGAAAACACATCATTGTGGTTGGAAAAACAAGAGAGTGTAGCTTTATCCATTGCTCTCCATGCTATAATTGAGTTTAAGGCTTTTTAATCAACCCCAATCTAGTTGACACCCCGTCAATTGCACATTCCTAGTTCCTTCTCATCAATTGGGATAAGTGATTTTCCCTTACTTTGTTTTACAATATGAATCTGATATTTGTTTCCCTTTCCTCCAATTCTTACCTTTTAATTGTTAGAAAATGATGTTTGCTAATTTGAATTAGTTAATGACTCTTGGATTATCTTTCCCAATTCCCTGTGGGAGTCAACTCCGATATCCATTGGAAAATTTATTTTTGACAACGACTATTGCCACCTCCTTTAAAAGAGAGTGATATATTGAGAATTATCAGTATAGCCATAATATGAACACATGTTTAGGTTCAGCTATATTCTCGTGTATCAACATCCTATAAGGAACAGTAGGTAGGTTTCCGCTCAATAGCTTGTATGCCTTATATAGATTAGAGGTCCCTTTATCCATGTAGTTGCTGCTTTTCTCAAATGTCTGGCAGTGCTTCCTCATTGTAATAATCTTTCTGATCATCCAAGTAGCCTTCTTTGGTACCTCTATAGTGATAACATCCTGATTTCGTAAATAATATGTGTGCACCCATGTTATCTATAGCTTTTCTTTCTGCTGGCTAAATGCCAAAAGCAATTTACAAATAGAAGCTTGGTTTCAAATTTTCATATTCAGAATATTCAAACCACCTGAACCTCTAGGAAAACAGATCTTATCCCATGCAACCAATGCCCTGTTATTAATAGTTGCTTTTCCTACCCATAGGTAGCTTCTACACATAGCCTCTATTAGTTTGATTACCTTTTAAGGAAGAAAAAAGATTTAAGACCAATATGCTTGCACTCCAAATATCACAATCCTTATGAGTTGCAATCTCCTTGCATAAGACAAACACTTGTTCATCCATATGGTCATTTTAGAGGTTATCTTTTCTACTAGAGGCTTACATTGTTGCATACTTAGCCTCGTTGTAGCTAAAGGAACCCATAGATATTTAAAAGGCAACTCCCCAGTTTCATATCCTAAAACATTCAAAATGTCATTTCTTGTTTACTGACTAACAACTCCAAAATAAACTTGGCTCTTTGCCAAGTTAGTCTTCAAACCTGACGCTATTGAGAATTTGTTAAACTTGTCGTGCAGCAGCCTCACTAAATTCGCATCAACTCTTGCAAACATAAGTAGATCACCAGCAAAACACAAGTGAGTGATACCCAATTTCTGGCATCTAGGTAATAATTATAGTCAGGTTCCAACTTCAAAGAGCCTAAGCATCTATGTAAGTACTCCATTAACAAAATAAATATGTAAAGGGACATAGGATCCCCCTATCTCAGTCCCCTCTTGGCCTGTACTGCTCCAGTTAGCTCTCCATTCACTTGGAAAGTATAACTTACGGTTTTGACATATTTCATAATCCAAGTGATCATTCTCTTTGGGAATCCCAACTCCTTAAGAATTTGGTCAATAAATGTCCACTCTACAGAATCATAATCCTTTTATAGATCCACCTTAATCATACATCTATATGAGATGTTTTTCCTTGTATATCCCTTCACCAATTCATAATTCAGTGACATATTATCAAAAATAAGTCTCCCTAGTATTAAATGTTGATTGTCTTTGTCCTACAATCCCATCTATAACTCTCTGGTTCCCACTAGTGATGATTTTTTTAGATGATTCTGTATATAGTTGTGCAACATGCTATCGGTATAAAATCCTTCACTATGTGTAGCTTGGTTGTCTTGGGCACCAAGGTCACAAAAGTGTTGTTAACAGCTTTGAGTAGTCTATTCTTATGGAAAAACTCCAAAATATCCTCATACACATCCCTGTGAACAATTCTCCAGGATCTTTTAAAGAAATAAGCATTCATACTATCCACACCTAGGCCTTATTGTTGTCAATATTAAACAAACATCCTTGTTTTCCTTCTCAGTTACCTCCTTATACATTTCCTGTTGCTATTGAAGACTTAGACTAGGACCTTGTCTCATAATGGCTGATCACACCTATATTACACCTCACTATGAAATATAAAGCGGTGGTTGTCATATATAGTAACCCACTAGGTCGGGATCAATCTCAAAGGGAATAGGGTAGAAATAATATGTTAACGATGATTAAATTAACCTGTAGTAAATATTTCGAAAAGGGGATTGCAAATAAAAAAAGAAAAAGTAATCTTAAACTATGATTTAGTTGTTATCAAATTATGGAGACAACTAGAATTGTGCTCCCCATGATTTCATAACGTAGTACGCTTTTATTAGTGATCGATCCTGGTAAATTTTTTGTACGACTGACGATTAAGTTCATCTAACGTCTCTCGACCTACATAGATGAATTTAGCCTAAATCTTCTCGGACTTTAGGTATGTATATTTTTCCCTCGCCATAAGTCTTGGTTTAACTATCTTCGATAAAAGCTCAAGTTAATTAGATGAAGGTTGGTAGCCTCTACCACTATTATTCTCTTTTACTAACTTCAACCTCCTTGGTTAGGAAAGTTGAAGATATAGGCAATTAAGTATTAAAACAAAGAGAATAATAATCCACTCAATCCACCATTCAAGAATCACTATTTTATTTTGCCTACTTTTGGTAATCCATCATGGTTTCCACAATCTTAGCTTAAGATATTTAGCCGCAAATGTTTATGAGAAGAAAACAAAATATGTAGAAGAAATCATAGTGAAATACTTACGATAATATAAAATTGTTTAACAAAATCTCCAAGCTAAGTAGAATCACAAGGATTTGATGAATTTTCAAATATTCGACTAATGTATTACACAAATTTATAAAGTATGAATTATGCAACACTTAACACTAATCAGAATAATGGGACTTCTATAGCATACCTAAAACATATTAAGACAGGGTATTTATAATAGTAGATTAAGCCTTCATCATTCCTTCTTGGAATGGAATTAGATTTTGCAGTTCTATTCCTAGTAGAACTGGGATTTGACTTCTAGCCAGCTAGACACTATGGTGCCTCACGCATTCCATAGTGCCAGTTCCCTTAGCACATCGCGCCTCTCCATGCACTACATTGTCCTGTGTGGCATGCAGGCCATAGCACAGCGATGCATGTGTGCTTCCAACTTCTATCACACTTGTTTTGTTAACACATTTTATCATTCTTGCTCTTTTTATCCACAATTATGCCCAATCCATCGCTTTAAAATCTAAAAATATCTAAACATGTGTCTCAGCTCTTTTTCACATAAAACACAAGAAAGCACACATAGTTTATTCTCAAAATATAGCTAAGTATGGGCAAAATATGATTAATAAATGCGTAAATAAGTCCTACATCACCACCCCACACTCAAACTATTTTTTGTCCTCAAACAATCTACTACTTTCCTTCTCAAATTCTATCACAAAAGTCACCCTACAAACAGGTTTACTTACACTTAGGATCATAAGACAATTCAATCAAGCTCCAACGTGTCACTCAACATGCATATAAGATCAACATTCAAAGGTCATAGTTTGAAATCACTTAGCTTCTAGAACTAACTCAAAATATATTTGGGTCAACATGAATTATATGTAATTTAGCAATCAAGATATACCAAAATATTTCCATTATGCGCTCCTCACTATTTAGGGAGTTGCTCCTTTCACACTCAAGATATATATAAAAATATTTACTTGGGCATAATTAGAACATTATCACTCACTCTCCCAAAGAACTCAACATGCACGCAAAAGATGATCCATAGGCTTGCCCTTACTGTAATACTTCACTAAAATAAAACATTGAATCTAAGATTAATTAGGACTTACAATGGTTGTAATGTAGATTAAGGGACGGGTAGGAACTATTTGGCCAAGATAGTTATTAATCTCCCTAAGCACTTTAATACATCACCATTCTTTTGATTTTAAGTACATTCTTTAATCTTCTATTTTCTCCTTATACGTCCTTTTATTTTCAATTTACAGCTTAGGTGACTAGTAGGGAATTCTCATATTAAACTCATCCACAAAAAAAAATTCTTTTCATTCATCATTTTTTTCTCAAAGCTTTTTCTTAATTTTCTTTCCCCACTAATATCTCCGTCCTTGTTTAGCAATTTTTCACCCTTTTCTTTTCTTCTAATCTCCACAGTTTAGCTTTTTTCCCTCTTTTCTCCAGTTCTGCACCTTTGATGCAAAATTTTTCATTAAAGTGCTCTAGGAGTTATTTGGATCAAATAAATGTCAATAGAATAAAAAGGGACTAAGCTTTTAATATGGCTATCAAAAGAATAAACTAAGGCTCAAAATGACTAATTAGGACAATTACATCAAGGTAAAGTAACATACAAATAGGCTACCAAAGAAACGCCTATATCACTTTCTAGATTCAACATTCTCATTTCATTTTTCATACACATCGGGCAAGTTCTAGACATTAAATAGCAAGCATGGAGTATACAAAAATACCTTACTCACACAATGGTACAAATGGTTCAACAATGGCAATCAAGATTACGTAAACTCATAAATCCATATTGCATGCATAATATAATTAAGCTCAATTTTTCAAGCATAGGAGTCAAGTTCAAAAAGTATAAGTACTTCTTCCTTTTCATGCATTTTTGAGTGATTATACAAAGTCTCGATGATACCTAAGTGAAGCACCTAGAATTCGTAAGGTTTCAATTCTTGTTCTCCTAATGACTAATTTTTCCTTAAGACGGTCGTCATCCATTCATCATCAGAAAATCTCATGACTCTATGACTAAAAAAATCTAGACTCTATAATCAGTTTTAAGGGACTATCCTCCAGAAAAATATCGAAAACAAAAATCGAGGGAACCCAAACAAAAACAAAACATCACAGAAAACCAAAAAAAATTGCTACAAGCTGGCAAGATAAGTCATGAATCACAAAAAAAAACTAGGCCCACCTACCATGAACAAATTTAGTAATGAAGCCACACATGATTTTAATGAAGTTACTTCTCCCACCACACACTTAATCGGTATTGTCCGCAATGCTAAAATAATAAAGCATAAGTAAAAGAGTGAAAGAAGAACTCCTTGGACCTCTAGTCCTCATCGTTTGTGGGGGCAATAGCAGCTTCCCCCATCTCAGAATCATCTTCATCATCATCAAACTCTAAATCAGAGTCCACTCAAACCTGCACCTCGTCTGTGGCATCATTATCATCTAGGGGCTCATCAAATCTAGGTCCAACTCTGCAGAGAGCCCTCAAATGCTCACTCAAGGGTAGTCCATGTTGAGCTGCTATAGCTGTTCCGCTGTCACTCCATTCATTCTCAACTCTAGCATTTGTATGTTGTATATATGAATTAACATATCATCAATTCGCGCATTGCGCTCACTGATAGGTAGGACCGGACCATATATGCCCTTAGGATCCCTAGTCTTTGTCACATCAATCCCCTTTGGGTCATACCTTGGTTATAATCCACTACCTCCTCCTCAATTTGATGCCCTCTCAGAAATCGGGTTAAGAGACCCCCAAAATTGAATCTTTGCCCCTTCACTCTTGCTCTTTTTAACACATCCTTAATTATTGCACCAACATTAACTAGCATCCCATTCATTAAAGAATATACAAGACACACCCTCTCTCTCGTGACATGAGTCACATAATTCTCGGGCACCAAACAAGCACAAATAGTTTTCAATTAAATCCTAGCTTCCCTACTCATATATGCATACGGGAAAGACACATGATACCCGTACCATTGGTGGCGGGCCCATCGTGCGACTAGGTTTGGGCCACTGAGACTGTGTCGAATTGCTTTATAAGGGCTTCTCAAAATCAAGTCTTTGAATTGTTGTGGGTTAATGCCAGGTGAACCAAGTAATCTATTCAAACCCGTGGCGAAAAATTAACAATTCGTCCTCTAATTTTAACTTGGTTTGACCTCTCCTTAGGACCCAATTTGCTAGAAATTTCCTTACCATATTCAAATTACATTCACCTGGATCATTACATACAAAGTCTAGCCCAAGAGTATGCAATCTTTCAATAATGAGAGGAAATTCGGATGTCAAGCTCAGTCTAAATAAACAATTCATGTGAATATTTTGATTCTTTGTGTTCCTTAAACCACTTTTTACCTTCTTGCTCCATGACCCAACAGAGCCTAAAACACCTTGGTGGTTGTGGTGGCATACTTGCATCCTTTGTTTTCTCTTTATAACCCATCCTAAACCTTTTGCTTGCATAGATTGAAGAAGTCACTCCCTTCCCTTTGCTAGATTTTGGTGCCATTGTTGGTGAATTACAAGAAAAAAAAATTCTTTTGTTATTTGGATGAAGAAGTTTGGAGGAATTTGTGAGAAATATGAAATTTTTGGAGAAACTTTTGGAGAGAAGAGGGGTGTGCAGTGCGCTTGGGATGGAAAGTCAAGAAAAAATTAGGTTTTTGCATCTAAAATTTCTCCATGGGTCGGGTTTACCCACTTGTCCCGTGAACTTTTCTCTTTAGAATCGGTCTACGCAACCAGTGCTCACTACACCGCTTTGCTATGCGTCACAGCGCTTCATGTGGTGCCAAGCCCTGCGCATCGTGGCACTTCATGCGGTGCCAGGCCCTGCGCGTCCCGCCAGTGCCTACACTGTGTGGCCTGCACGTCGCGCTTATAGATGCATAGAAAGGCCTATTTTTCTTGCACCCTATTTTCAACGTTCAAGCTCAAAAATTGTGGTTTATGACTTAACTCCTATACACTTGAACAAATATATCAATTCTAAAAAAAATCAAAAATAAAATTATCTTAGGTTGCCTCCTAAGTAGTGCTTGATTTAACGTGACGGTACGACATGGATATCTTAATTACTCAGACTTCATCAAGATACCCCTTGGGCTCATGGTCACATACAATTACCCTCATTCTGAGGGTTGGGAACGGTATCACTAGGAAAAGTGCCCTTTTGCCTCTGATTTAGTGCCGTCGAGATTTTTCCCACCTGCCGCTCTAATTGCTTGATGGAGTTCAAATGTGAGTCCACCAATTGACTAAATATTGAAAGCTCACCTCTCATCTCTTTAACTCCTATCTTAGTGGAGTCAACCTTTTTCATCATGCGACTCATTATATCTTCTAATCTTGCGGTTCTAGAGTCATCCACAGTAAGATCTCTTACTATTGGAGGGACATAAACTCCACTTCTATCATTCTTGGGGGCATCTCTATTCCTCCACTTACCTTGGTCCCTATATTTAGCCCCAGACCTGTCATAGTTATTATTCCCGTATTAGTTTCGACCTTAATTTCCTTGGTCTTGACGCTAAGAGACTTGCTGAGACCCTTGGATGCTAACCTGAAAATCCTCCTGATTGTTCACAAAATTGGCTTCCTATTCCAATTCAGGGCAGTGATCTTCATACCTGGATCCCTTGTCTTGTGCATTCACAACATGTACCCTTTGTATATCCAGTGTGGTTAGGTGATTAGTAATCAATTCAAATGGGTCTTGAGATGGGCCATGTTGGTCCTGTTCTTCTTTCTTTTTCCGCTTCTATGCTATCATCCCTCGAGAATAGTTTATTGCAGTGGCCTCTGATTCTCTGGTGTTCCATGCCCTATTGGTATTCATCATCTTATCCAGTATTTCACTGGCTTCTATAAAAGTATGGGCCATCATGAACCCCTCAACTATCCCATCTGTCACATCTTTGTTTAAGGCACTCAGAGACCTATAGAATACCTCCAAAAAGACAACCTTAGGAAATTCTTGATTAGGACACTGCTTCAGTTTTTCTTGAACCTCAATCATCCCTCATGTAGAGCTTCCCCGGGTAATAGTATGGAGTTATTAGTTCATCCTTCAACTGAATCATCTGTGAGGGTGGAAAGAATCTCTGCAAGAAAGCTGCGGTTAGCTCTGCGCAGGTAGTGATAGACTTTTCTGGAAGCTCATTTATCCAGAAAGTAGCTTCCCCTACTAATAAGAATAGAAACAATTAGATTCTAATAGCCTCTTGAGAAAATCCAGGCAGTCCATAGGCATTGCAGATATCGGTGAAATTTATCAGATGCTGGGTTGGATCTTCGTCGGACAAATCATTGAACAACCCTTTCATACTCAACAACTGCATCATAGTACTAGTCGCATAAAACATAGCATTCGTTGGCAGTGGGGGTGGAATAATGGCTCCTATGTAACCAACTTTCACTTGCTCAAACTCCCCCTCGAAGAGCACATTCTATACAACATTACATCCATGATGACGAGGGTGGTTTTGTCAGTTCCTTTTTGCCAAAGCAGCAGTGAAATTCGTAGCCTTAGCTCTCCTAGTTGTTTCAGCTCATCGAGCTTCCTCTTCAAGGTGTGCAGCTTTGGCTCTTTGTGCCTCTATCATCTCCTCCAGTGGGAGATTAATCTATGCCACAGGATTCGCCATGCTAACCTGTGACAAAACAAAAAGAAAATAAAAACGTAAATCATGAAATAAAGATTACAAGTCAAATTTAAACACCAATCAACTATTTCAACACCATATTCCCTAGAAACGGCACCAAAATTTGTTATGCCCAAATTACACCTCGCTATGAAGTCTAAAACGGTCATTGTCAAATATAGTAACCCAACTAGGTGGAGTCATCCCGCAGGAAATCAGGAAGAAATAATATGTTAACGATGATTAAATTAACTTGTTATCAATATTTCAGAAGGGGAGTAGCAAATTAAAAAAAAAAGTAATCTTAAATTATGATTTAGTTGTTATCAAATTATGGAGACAAAACTAGTATTGCATTCCCCATGATTTCATATTGTAGTAGGATTTTATTAGTGATATAACCTGGTGAATTTTTTGTAATAACGATTAAGTTCATCTAACATCTCTCGACCTACGTAGATGAATTTCACCTAAATCCTCTCAGACTTTAGTTGTGTATATTTTGTCCTCACCATAAGTCTTGGTTTAACTATCTTCGATTAGAGTTCAAGTTAATTAGATGAGAGTTGGTAGCCTCAAATTACCACTGTATCTCTTTTCCTAAGTTCAATCTCCTTAGTCGGTCAAGCTGAAGTGCAGACAATTAAGTATTAAAACGAAGAGAATAATACTCATGAAACGAGACAACATAGAAAGTATGCGGTCAGTACGTGGAATGTACTGAGTATGCAAAGTCGGTAAAACGAACATTTTAGAGTAAATAAAACTCATAAATAATATAAGATAAGGACATCATGCATACATCAAAATCTTCATAATAAAACATAAGGCTCAAGACTTTCAAATCATTCATAATCATTCATTTTTATAACCGTAAGTAAACTTTATCAAAACATAACTTGAGCCAATAACATAAACATACCAATGCATAAAACATGCGGAACAATGGGAGGAATCGTCATAACCGACACCATCATGGTAGAGCCTTTCATGATGCCCCACTATCTCGCTCAAGTGGGCAGAGCCGACCCTGGCTCGCCAAGCGAGGGTCGTGCATTAGGTGTGATATCACATTTGAGGGGATCATTATCAATACATCATATCATTTAGAAACCCATGGTGGCACGTGGTTATGAGACACCGGCGTAGTCCTTTGAACGTCGGGTTGCTCGATGCTAGACACGGCTCCCAAAAACATGTATATAGGCTCAGACGTAAATCAATAACATCATGCATTAAGATCATTGGCTAAAATATAACATTTATCATCATTGATCCCCTTTAAAACATGTTTATCAAAGAAGCATAGGCCCTTTTCATCAGCCAACATCATAAATCAATAAATCATGTAATTCGCTTCATAAATCATAAATCATTCTTCAACATGTGGGCATTGCCCAATACTTCATCCTATTCAATTATTTCAAAATATGCTCATAATATGGGTAACTTGAATTCATGCTTTTCCGTCATCAATAAATTCAAAATATCGCATATTCATCATAAATCATAACTTTCATAAACCTTCATCAAATGGGCATTTTAGATTCAAAAAGCTTGAAACATGATTTAATGAAAACAATATAAAACCTGTCCATCATTCATAATTCAGTAATTACAAATCAATTAAATCATACCCATAAAGAGAACTCACATTTTCATGCATTTGGGTAAAACCCCATAGAACTTGAATAAGAGGATTCATGATTTAAATTTGAAATTCGGGCATGGGTGAGGAAGAATCTCACCCATTCTAAAACCCTTCATACCTAGGAATGTATTGATTTTGAGGTTCCTTGAATACCCACAAAGAAATTGATGGAAATTTGGGGAAAAAGACCTTGAATCTCCCAAAAAACTTTCTAAGCTTTTTCTTGAGAATGGGCATGTATAAAGGACTTAATTCATCTTATCTCACTCAAAAAAGTATCCAAAATGATGTAGTTTTAGGGTATTAAAATGTGGAAAAGTCAAAAATGCCCTTAAAATGATTTCCCTGAAAACTGCTCCGAACGAACGAACGACCGACCCAATGGATCCAGGCCAATTCTTCACCTAAAGGATTCACCAGTATAGGACAATTCTTCATCACCTCAATTTTCTAGGAATCTACCCTTATGCCTTCGCTTGATACCACATGACCCAGAAATGCCACCGAGTCTAGCCAAAATTCACACTTACTGAACTTTGCATATAGTTGATGATCCTTAAGGGTCTAAAGTACTACCCTCAGGTGAGCGGCATGCTCCTCCTCGCTTCGTGAGTATATCAAGATGTCGTCAATGAACACAATCACGAACATGTCTAAATATTCCTTGAACACCCTGTTCATCAAATCCATAAAAGTAGCAGGGGCATTGGTTAGTCTGAAAGACATAACAACAAATTCGTAGTGGCCATACCGAGTCTTGAAAGCGGTCTTTGGGATGTCACTCTCCCAAACCCTGAGCTGGTGATACCCGGACTTGAGATCAATCTTGGAGAAGCACTTGGCACCCTGAAGCTGGTCAAACAAATCATCGATCCTGGGTAAGGGGTACCTGTTCTTGATGGTAACCTTGTTCAACTGTCGATAGTCAATACATATGCGAAGGGAACCGTCCTTCTTTCAAACAAATAGAACTGGTGCACCCCATGGAGACTGTCTCGGTCTAATGAAACCCTTATCCAATAGGTCCTTTAACTGATCCTTCAATTCCTTTAGTTCGGCTGGGACCATCCTGTAGGTAGGAATAGAGATAGGCTGCATATCGGGTAATAGATCGATACCAAAATCAATTTCCCTCTCTGGAGGAACACCTGGAAAATCATCAGGAGACACCTCCGGATATTCGCACACCACTGGAACTAACTGAATAGCCAGGTTCTCGGACTCCACATCCTTAACCCTAACTAGGTGGTACATGCAACCTTTAGAAATCATCTTCCTGGCCTTAAGGTAGGAAATAAACTGACCTGCTGGTATCGCCGAACTACCCTTCCACTCCAACACTGACTCACCCGAAAAATGAAATTCTATCGTACGGGTCCTATAATTAATCGAAGCATAACATGCAAGCAACCAATCCATGATAAGAATAATGTCAAAGTCAGTCATGGCTAACTCTACAAGGTCTGCAGAGGTAACCTTATGCAACACAGTGACCGGGCATGCTCTATATACTCGTCTAGCTATGACCAAATCACCAACAAGGGTCGAAACTGAAAATGGTTCTGACAAGGTCTCGGGACTAACTCCAAGGCTACTAGAAATGTAAGGAGTCATGAAAAACAAGGTAGCTCTTGGATCTAGTAAGGCATAAATATCAATATGAAAGACATGCAACATACCAGTGACCACGTCTGGCGAAGTCTCCTGCTCCTGGCGCAAGACAAGGGCATAGAATCAGTTTTGGCATTTTTCGCCACCTCCACTAGTCAATACTCCCTGCGGAGCGGAACGGGATGGAGTTGTTGTTGTCTTGGTGGCCTATGCACGACCCCTATCATCACCCTATCTAGAATATGGGTACGCGTGGCGCATGTGCCCAGATCTACCACACCCATAGCAAACATCTGAATTGAGCAAGCACTCCCCGGCATGACTTTGCCGCACTTCCTGTAGGATGGAGAGGTATACTATAACTGGGTTCCCCTCTGATCCCTCAACCCTGAAGCCCTGCTTTTCTGATCACTGCTGGGCTTGGATGGAACACTAGCTGATGACGGTGCTGGGGCTAGTGATCTCTGCTGAAACTGTGGACGGTAGCCACCGCTAGACCTCTGATGTGAAAACCTATGGCTATCCGTCCGAGCCCTCTTTGCCTCCCTCTCCCTGGGATGAGCCACCTCCATCTGCTAGGCGTACAACACTATGCGAGGATAGTCCATATCCTGGTGGAGCATAGAAGTCCTGCAATCTTTGTCCAAATAACCAGCCACACCATGAATGAATCGGCTCACCCGCGCCGTCTGATCCATCACTAACTCTAGGCGTACTTTGACAAGCGAGTGAACTCAAGCGAATACTCCAACACTGTCATCTTTCCGTGCTTGAGGTTCACAAACTCAACTGCTTTCAACTCCATCATCTCCCGAGGGAAGAACCTGTCGAGAAAGGCCATCTGGAACTCATCCCAGCTGATAGGGCCCGCTGCCACTATCCTGCTGTCCTTCCATTGCTTGTACCAAATATGAGCGACTTCTTTTAGCTGATAAGAGGCCAAGTCCACACACTCCCCATTTGTCACCCCCATAACCTGAGTGATTGTCACGCCCCATAACTGGGGAGAGGGCGCGACTGGCTCCCCATACCTGACTGACTGAAAAGCCGGCTATATGACATCTGTAACTGTAACACTTAGGCCGTCCAGGCCACCTGTCAGAATCAACTGGAGCACAAACTGGAACCATAATTTCTCAACAATATAGGGTAAACAACTGAAATGCAAACAAGGATATGAGTATGCTAAACTAAACAACAAAAAGCCGACAAGGCCACAAACTGAATACCATTATACACACTAAGTCTATAAAGCCTCTAAAGAGTAAACTGACTGATGGTCAAAACAAGGCTCCGACCTACCCATAATTGCATCTCAAAACTCTAACTAAAACAAAACTAGTCTTAGCTCCAGAAAGAAAGGAGCATACCAACACATCCACTAATCTCACGAACTGCTACTCCAACTGGGAATCCCGACCTCTACCTACACCTGCGGCACGAATGCAGGTCCCCAGGCGAAGGGACGTCAGTAAGAATGAAATGTACTGGTATGTAAGGCATAAAACTGTAAACATCTAAGATAGAAATGATAACTAAGCCAGAAATAAGGAATAGTAACAACCTGGAATCCTGGAAACTAAAACCTGGCGATAAGTCAATACTGAAGTGCAAATGCAACCAAGCAATGCACAAGAAAAACTATAACTGTAATGCCAGCAACCAGCCAACCATAAATCCATATGTAAAATTCATCCAGCCGGTGTACCATACCAAGGAAAAATAAAAATCTCTTCAGCTGATGTATCACACCGGGGTAAAATAAAAATATCGCCAGTCGATGTACCACACCGGGGTAAAATAAAAATATCTCTAGCCGATGTACCACCCCTGGGTAAAATAAAAAATATCTCCAACTGATGTACCACACCAGGGTAAAATAAAAATATCTCCAGCCGATGTACCACATCGGGGTAAAATAAAAACATCTCCAGCCGATGTACCACACCGGGGTAAAATATAAATATCTCCAGTCAATGTACCACACCGGGGTAAAATAAAATTAATTATCAATCATAATCATAAATAGGGCCGATATGGCTTATATTGAGTCAATTTAACACGTATGGCATATAAATCACAAATGTTAAATTTGTGGCCGAAATAAGACTCTTTCGTAACACATAAATTCAAGTGAGCAAACATATCACGTAAAGCTAAAAAACATGCATATATATCATGTAAATCTGTATACATGTCGACTTAGTTACTTGATGGACCTTCAAGAGGTTTAGACAACATAAGAACTTTTGTAGGCTTACAAACAATGTCCTACAAATAATCCTACCAATTTAACATATTACTTGGATAGAAAC
>JACEIK010005109.1:29563-41470 GCA_018107945.1 Datura stramonium | reverse complement strand
GGTCGGCTGGTTTGAAATAGGAGATTCAGCGTTAATTGGGCCAGACATTGTTCAGCAGTCAGAGGAGAAAGTAAAGCTTATCAGAGAACGCTTATTGACTACACAAAGCCGCCAGAAGTCATATGCAGATGTGCGGCGCAGAGACCTGGAGTTCGAGGTGAATGACTGGGTATTTTTGAAAGTGTCTCCGATGAAAGGGGTGATGAGATTCGGCAATAAAATGGCGGGAATATTTATTATTATTCCATGGAGGAATGATTTAGGTGTAGGGCTGAAGCAAGAAAATGTAATTAAAACTAGAAAGCTACATTCCACCTTATGGATTAGCAGGCATAAAACCACTATTAATACAACAACTATTCTCCTCTTTCCATTTATTTCTCATCCATGCATATTATATTTTCTTCGATAGCTTTAAGTTGAGAAGGTAATTCTTGGAAACCTAATTAAGTAGATGATAGTCACAGAAAAGGAGTCTTCAGTAAGAATCAAATAGCAGGTTATCCTTTCAGTTAGTGTTTCCACGGAGGGAATCTAAGAACTACTCGTCGCTTGCTTACGTACATATATAATATTTTTGAATTTTAGGTTTGAGGAGTGCTGGAGATATAATTAAGTTAAATAAAATTAAAGCATATTCTTGCTAACAGTTTAAGTTTGTAATTAATATTGAGTAGCAAGAAAATGGAACCAACGTTGGTAGCTTCCTTCCAAAGAAAAACATCAAGAATAGGAAAAACAAGGTACATAGCCCGATCTTCAAATGAAGAATTGGCTTATAACGGAGTAGATAATTCTTGAATTTCAAATGGTGTATAATGTTTGACACCGTTAGTTAGAGAAGAGGTGGTTCATCTTATAGGGTTCCATCTCTAGCTACTAGAAGATGTTGTAGCTTGTATTTTCCAAAGGACTTGAAAGAAAGTATTTTGGAGAAAATTTTCTCTGTGTATTTTTTATTCATCAATCTTCTGTATTTATACAAGAATGTATAACTAAATTTTGTACAAAATAAAACAATGAAAAAAAATGACTTGTACACTTGTCATTTGCCTATTAGTCTATTCCTAACAAATTGTAACTTCCTAATATTCCATCACGTGAGAGGCCTGTGCATTAGCTGAGATTTGTGTAGAGAATGTTCTGGATTTTCATAGCTATGATATCCACGTGGATGGTGGAGATTTAATCCATCAAATAAAAACTCTTTTCTTGTGATGATGCCATCTGTATTCCACTTTCCTTTTTGTACCAAATTGCCTTGTTTCAGACAAGATGAAGCGTGTACTTCATCTTCTTCTTCATTCTTTCTCTTGTTCCTCCATTGATACACTTCTTTAGTATTTCAATTTGCATTTTCTCCAACACACCCCCTCAAGATGGAGGGGAGAGAAATGACACCCATCTTGGAAAGAATTGAAAAATGTGAAGGCCCAGAAAGAGCTTTGGTGAACAGATCAGCTAGTTGAGACGCCGATGGAACAAAAGTCAAAGAAACTAATCCAGAAAGAAATTGTTTCCGGACAAAATGGCAGTCGAGTTCAACATGTTTGGTCCGTTCGTGGAACACCGAATTTCGAGCAATGTGAATTGCTGCCTAGTTATCAGAATGAACGGGAATCGGCAATGATGGAGAAACGGACAGATCTGCAAGTAGCCGTGTTAACCAGGTAAGCTCCGCAGTAACTTTTCTCATGGATATGTATTCAGACTCTGCTGAAGATAGAGAAATGGAGGCTTGTTTCTTGGATTTCCAGGAAATGGGCGAACCTCCTAAGCTAATAAAATAGCCACTCACTGATTTTCTGCTATCTTTACAAGATGCCCAGTCGGCATCACAAAAAGCAATGAGGGAAAAAGATGGGTTTGAATTAAAAAATAGTCCTTGCCCTGGATCCATGAATAGATACCTTAATACTCGTAGAGCCGCATTGAAATGGTCCACAGAGGGCTGTTGCACATACTGACTCAGTCTGAGGACTGCAAAACATAAGTCGGGTCTTGTGTGATTGAGGTAATTAAGTTTCCCAACCAATCCTGTAACTTGTAGGATCCTCAAGTGGAGTACCCGAGGAAGCAGTGAGCTTAGAAGAAGGGTCAAGAGGAGAGGAGACCGTGGGCAGTTTGAGACAATCAAACTCTTCCAGTAGTTCTAGGGCAAATTTCCTCTGACTAACAATACATCCATGGCTTTCTCTCAAAATTTCAATCCCAAGAAAGTAGTGAAGTTCCCCTAAGTCCTTTATTTTGAACTCAGTGTCTAGGAAAAATTTGATAGCTGTGAATTCATGATGATCATTTCCAGTAATGAAAATGTCATCAACATAGACAACAATGATAGAGACCAGGTTACCTGTTCTTTTGAAAAACAGAGAGTAGTCATTTAAAGAAGCAGTGTAACCTTTGAAACTCAGGGCTCCATCCAGCTTTGCATACCATTGTCTTTAAGCTTGCTTGAGCCCATAAAGAGACTTATGAAGTCTGCAAACGTGGCTGGGATGAGTAGCAATCAGTCCTGGAGGAACCTTCATGTAGACCTCTTGTTGAAGGTCTCCATGAAGGAAAACATTATTCACATCCAGTTGTGAAATAGACCATCCATTCTTAACTACAACAGTAATGAGACACCGAATTGTTGTCATCTTAACAACTGGAGAAAAAGTTTCATTGTAGTCCACACCTTCTCTTTGTATGTCCCCTCTGATAGCCAATCTAGCTTTGTACCTTTCAATGGATCCATCTAAATGTTGCTTAACCTTGTAAACTCACTTGCAAGGTAAAGCTTTCTTTCCTGGAGGTAGGGGAATTTCCCATGTATTATTTTCTTCCAAGGCTGATAGCTCCCTCTCCATTGCCAATTTCCAATTAGTATCCAAACAAGATTGTTTGTAACTGATAGGTTCTGAAACAACACAGATAGAACCCAGTAGATGTTGGTTCTGCAGTGATAAAGCACTAAAAGAGAAAGTAGAGGTTGTGTGGGTTGTGCAAAACAGGACTCAAACACATCAGTGAGATAAACATGGTTGCAAACAATATCATCCAAATAAGCAGGCCATTTGTTGATCCTGGTAGATCTTCTAATGTCTTGCCTATTTGAAAGATTTGTGGCAGGAATAGAAGGACAAGGATTACTAGATGAGGGTGAGAAAGAAGGCATGGGAATAGATATAGGGCTGTCTACAGGTACAATGTGATCATCAGGAACAATTTGATGATTATTTGGAAATAGGGATTCTGGTACAGAATGTATGTTTGAAAAGGGAAAGATATCTTCAATGACATGGACATCCCTAGAAACAAAAATTTTCTTAGAATCAATTGCAAGAAGTTTATATCCCTTCTGTCCCTGTGGGTACCCCAAAAATACACAAGCAGTTGCCCTAGGATCAAACTTGCTCCTACTATTTTTCAAAGTAGATGCATAACATAAACAACCAAAGGATCTGAGAAATTTGTAATCTGGAATGTTCCCAAAAATGATCTCAAATGGGGACTTCCCATGTAGAACTTTGGAGGGAATTCTGTTAATCAAGTATGTAGCAGTCAAAACACACTCCCCCTAGTAAGATTTAGGAAGTTGTGACTGAAAAAGAAGTGCCCTGGCAATCTCCAATAAGTGTCAATGTTTCCTCTCAACAACCCCATTTTGTTGAGGGGTGGAAACACAAGATGTATGGTGAACAATTCCCTGTGACTTGAGGAATTCAGCTTCCTGTATCCCCTTACCCAATTCCAAAGCATTGTCGGATCTAATCTTTTGGACCTTGACCCCAAACTGTCTTTCAATCATTGAGAAAATATCTTTTAAAACTGGGAAAGCATTGCTTTTCACAGTTAACAGATAAGTCCAGGTCCCCCCACTAAAATCATCAATAAGAGTGAGGAAATATTTATATCCATTGTAAGTAGGAACCGTAAAAGGACCCCAGGTATCTACATGAATTAATTCAAACTTCGTTGTGGAAGCAATGTGACTAATAGGAAAAGGCTTTCTGGTTTGTCTAGCAAGAGGGCATATATCACACACAGAGGGATATGTAGAGGGAATGGAAATAAAACTGAAATTCTTCATTGCTGAAAAAGGTAAATTCCCTAATCTGGCATGCCAGAGGGCTACATCAGAAATTACTCCAGCAGAAAAAGGGAAAGAAATTGAAACAGACTCAGAAACATTGTCTTCTAAAGAAGAAACAACATTGCATTGAAATAGACTACTAGTGTTGGAACTTATAGGCTCTAGGAAACAAAGACCTTCTCTAGCTTCACGAAAAGCTTGTTTCCTCCTCATTAAAAGGTCCTACATCACACACCTTTCAAAATTAAAAAGAAGAGAACAAGTAAATTGACCACAAAACCTATGGACAGACAACAGGTTATATCTGAAAGAAGGAACAAAGAGGACATTCTGTAGAGTAAAGTAAGGTAGAATTCTTATACTCCCGGAGTGTGTGACCTTGATCTTGTGAGAATTAGGAAGATTTATAGTAACGGGAACAGTGAGAGGTATTAGATCAAGAAAAGAATATGAGTCAAAACACATATGTTCCGAGGCTCCTGAGTCTATTATCCATGTCTTAGAATTATAGATAGAAAAACAAGAACCAGTGTACTTAGTGATAGTACCAGCTATGGCATTTGCATTAATTTCTAAATTAGAACCACTAGCTGGATTAGTTTGTCCTTGCTTGAAAATCTGCTTGATTTGAGAGATCTGACTTTTACTGGGTTGCTTTAGAATATTATCATCAAAATCTTCATTCTCCTTTTCTGTTGCTGCTGCATTTCCCTTAATAGGTGTTTGAAAACCCCTTGTGAATTGAAAATCATCAGGATATCCAATTAGTCTATAGCAATCATCTGCTACATAATCAGTTTTTAGGCAATGAGAACAGGTCACGTTTGGATTATACTTCTTCCTCCTTATCTTCCCATTTCTCTGTGGTTGAACAGACCTTTGATTGTTACTTGGAAACCTTTGATTCTGAATCTGATTTCCTGATTTCTGCTGTGCCTGGACTGGACCACCAAATTTCTGCATTTGGGGTCCAGTTTTCTGTTGTGTACCAAAGTTTCCTGCCATGAAAGAGGAATTAGTAGGAGGAAATTGGGGGTTGACATAAACTTCCCTCTGATTCTCATCTTGAAGCAGGAGAGAGTATGTCTGATTTATCCCTGGTAAGGGATTTAACATCAGTATGTTCCCTCTTGCTTGAGCATAAATATCATTCAACCCCATAAGGAATTGAATAAGCCTTTGATCTTCTATGGATTTTGACATTTTTTGCTTTTCCTCACAAGTGCATACATAGCTACGAGAGATATGTGAGTTAAGAGAATCCAACTCATCCCATAACCTCTTCAACTTGGTGAAGTATCCTGCTATGTCACTGGATCCTTGCATTAATCCAGTCATCTCTTTTTGCAAGTGATATAATTTAGCTCCATTGGATTGACCAAATCTCTGCTCCAGGTCTGTCCAGAGTTCTTTAGCTGTTCTTGAGTAGATCACAGAGTGTGTAATGTCCTTAGATAATGAATTGAGCAACCAGGAGGTTACCATGTCATTGCATCTACTCCATGACGAGTAGTCTGTTGCAGTGATTTGGGGTTCAGGACAGGTTTCATTGATGAATCCTAATTTATTCTTGGCTGAAAGAGTTATCAGAATAGATCTTCTCCATGCTTGATAGCCTCTTCCATCAAATATGTTGTTAACCAGGTTCATTCCTGGAGCATCAGAAGGGTGAAGAAATAGAGGGTACCAGAATCTATATTGCTGGTAGTGTTTCCCTGAGGCACAGCAACATTAGTGATGTCTGCCATGATTCCAGATGAAGAGCAGAAGAAGATAGGATCTATTGCTCTGATACCATGAAAGAAAGTATTTTGGAGAAAATTTTCTCTGTGTAATTTTTATTCATCAATCTTCTATATTTATACAAGAATGTATAACTAAATTCTGTACAAAATAAAACAATGAAAAAAAATGACTTGTACAGTTGTCATTTGCCTATTAGTCTATTCCTAACAAATTGTAACTTCCTAATATTCCATCACGTGAGAGGCTTGTGCATTAGCTGAGATTTGTGTAGAGAATGTTCTGGATTTTCATAGCTATGATATCCACGTGGATGGTGGAGATTTAATCCATCAAATAAAAACTCTTTTCTTGTGATGATGCCATCTGTATTCCACTTTCCTTTTTGTACCAAATTGCCTTGTTTCAGAAATTCTCTCTTGTTCCTCCATTGATACACTTCTTTAGTATTTCGATTTGCATTTTCTCCAACAGGACTCATCCTCTTCTTTGATGATAATTAAGAAATACGATGTTTTTGTGAGTTCAATATTATATTCCATCCACGACTCCTATTTCATGTTGTTCTCTGATGGGACATCCTTCCTAATTAAACACATTGCAAGTTTCAAACGCACCTTTTCTTCTTCTCTTTCTTTTCCTCGTTAGACCAAAATAGTCGAAAACACATTTGAATTGTAATATTTGCAAAAAAAATTGTAGAAACCGCTAGTGATAGGAAGGGTTTTCATCTTCTTCTTCTCTGTAAGCGGAGATGAAAAGTAGAGCAATTTAAATATTGTTTGGAAAAACTTGAAAGGTTAATGTGAAAGAATCTAAACATCAATTCAAAATGTTAAGATGACGAGTGGAGTGGCTCCGGATATTATAAATCTCTTTGAGAATCCTTAAACAATTAATGAGGGACAAGTATATATTATACTTTTCTATCGGTAGGAACAAGTATATTTCTCTAACAGGTAGTAATATCCTATTGAGAAAGTTATTGATTTCTTGCAATTTTTCTTCTAGTTAGATTGGAAATCATATGCCATAGCAAAAAGAAGCAAGGAAGGCCGATTTGTCACTATAGCATATCAAGGGGGAAAAAAGAATTTCGTTGTAGATGCATGTGGGTGAACTCGGCCAAATGGAGATGTAAAGATTCAATTAGCTTACTTGGATTAGTTATCGATTGAGGCCGCATCGTGTGTTTTTAAATCTATTTGTAACTGGTCAATTTGGCATGTTGAGGTGGATTTAGTTTAATTAATTTGCCATTGCTTAATTTATTATCTACATGCATAAAACTTCTGCTTAATAGAAAATGTAAAATAATCTCATATGGCATGTCATTTGGAATTTTCCAAAAATACATTGTGAAGGATCGTCTTTTTTCGGTCTGCTTTTTTTACCTTAATTGATCAGTGATTTACATGCATGTAGACCGAACACACTCTTCCAATAAATAGGTGGTAGTTTGAAAATAAAATTTACAAAACAACCTCCGCCGCCGCTTATTGCGTTGAGATGTACAAGTGTTTGTTGTTTTAAGTTTGTCCAAAGAATGCTTTCGTATAATAAGTTATATTTTTTCGTCACCTACTGTAACCAACTTTTGTTAGGGTTTTCTTTAGCACAAGATAAGATAAGCCAATACTACCAAATTGTATAATTAATCTGAGGCTTGTTAGATGGCATGACATACAACTTTCTGTTCGTTTTTCTTTTATATATTTTATTTTGATGGAACAACATACTTCATATCCTTGAAGAGAAGAATATTCAAATAATACCTTTCTTTATTTCAAATAAATTACCTATCTGCATCAACAACAATAAAATGATTTTTCATGAAGAAATATGAGAAATTTGGCGGTCTACGTGTTACTCACCGGACATATTTTTGGTAAGTCTGAATTATGTAATAGAGGCCTGCTTGCTTCTTATTAAGTCGTTAATTTCTTAATTGTTACCGTGTATGTCCTAATCTAGTGGACTTGAGTCTCGTCGTTAGATGGACATGGCTATCATGTATGCAACCAATCTTCTAAAAACCCTATTGACCATACATGTCATGCAACTAAGTAATGATTGAGGTTTTAAGTGGTAGAAAATAAGATATAAACATATATTTATATTAATGATAGTTTATACTGTTTCATCTCTTCTGCCTTGTGCCTTTGCGTAATAAGCTCCCTTCTCCATCAAACCTAATTGCCCTTTTCATATTGTCCCAATGACCATTTGAGACTATCGATATCAGATGCGCATAACTAAGTACGTCATGAAATGGACTTTAATCATCATCTATGGCTCATCGAGATATAGACATTTTTGTTATACCACTCAACTTCTGGTCTTGTTTACGTAAGTTTTTACGGCTACGTGGAGAGAGACGTAGGGTTTAGCAACTTCACATATAAAGATAAACGTGCTACTGATCGTATTTACCACAAGTAAAACAAGAATTACATACGAATTTTTGTTAATTTTTCGGTAAATAGCCCATGGTTAATAAAAAAAAAATAATTCGTCACTAACAGAAATTAAGGATAACAGTCGTAGGGAAATGATCAATATGGGTTAAAGCAAAAGGATGGCCATAGAAATCAAGGAGGGTAGTTTTTTTGGCTTTGCCTTTTTACTACAGTTTTTAAACAGAAGTTGATAATGATTCTGTTGAGAGCAATGGTGCATTGACTTTTAAGAGAAGGGAAAAAAGGTGAAAAGAAGATGGGAATTACCTATGCTAGCTAGTTGACAAAACCCCAAAGTGACACGACATAAATGCATTTGTATATAGAAAGAAAACATGAAGAGTAATCAGGAAAAAGTTTGACATTAAGAAGACATTGGAATCATATCGTAGGGCCATGAAGAACACACGTGGACACTGTCTTTCTCAATATATATATGTTACTCCTAGTAACTCCTATATTTGCATGCCGCTGCCCTATTGTATATATTTTATATGTGTTTCGTCATGTTTTCGCTCGTTTTAACTCAGCTTTTCCATGGCGGATTGTGGGGCCCCCCTTTAATCCCCTCTATTTAATCCTCTCCAAGTGCTGCACTTTGATAGAATTATAAAGATCCTATCATATCTCATCCACAACCTTTTCTCAATTCATTTATAACATACACCCCCTTTAATTTCTTCACCTCAACGAACTAAGCAACGCCTGACTCATTCAGAATATACAGAAGGATCGTTTTTGACAACAGTAGAACAGAATATTATAATTTAATAGATTAACAAAACAAGTAAAATCAACCAATGAATATATACCTATTTTTGTTTTCTTTGTGTCTTCCTTCTTCTTTTTTCTCTTTTTTTTGCACATTGGGTTATTCTGTTCTGAAGAAAAGAGAACAAACGAGAAAATAACGTGAGCGACGTACATGAATCGGGTAACCTATTGGATGTATATAGCCCATATAGAGTTAGGTATTTGATTTTGATAACTATTAATAATGAAAGAAATATAGATAATATTGATTCCTCGTCGTACTTTGTGGATCCATTCCTTTTTTAAAGATATTATTTTGTCATACTTCTATTTTATGGTTATCGAAGATCCAAAAACTAAAAATCTCAAATATGGGAAGTCTTTTACATTACATAAATATGTTTAAATATGTATTTGATGGAAGAGAGAGAAAGTGTAAGGGAGAATGAGCCAAATTCTTATTCTTTAGATATAGATGAAGAAGTGTGAGGTGTAATTATCATTTAGGCTTAGGAGCAAAGTCTAATGAGTGGGTCCCAGGATATAATTAAAGTTGGATCAGATCCAATCGTGGGACGGGTGGGCTGCCCCAGCCCCGCCCTGTTGGTCGGTTTCATAGCTCACCCCTTTCTCTCTCTTTTAATGCGAAAAAGAAAGTGAAAGAGAGAGTACGTATAAGCCGACGCTATTTGATTGCACAAAGGAAATAAACTGAATGAATGGTTAGAAAACGCAAAAAGCTCGTTCCTTACAAACACACGACTTAAATTATTACTGTGACTAGTCCAATATTAAAATCAATAATTAAGTACGCATCTAGTCTTTCACTAGTATTGCCTTTACACTCTCTTGTTGTTAAATGCCTGAGACAAAAATAGCAAAATCAGCTGTCTAACTCTTTGGCGATACTTAAACAAACTTGAAAAATATAAATGGCAATTTTTTATGCCAAAAAAACTAGAAGGTGAGTTTACCCCTTGATCATGGTTAGTTTGAACTTTGACAACCGGTAATGAAGTTCACTTGCGTGTATGTCATAAGTTGTGCTTGTATTTAACTCAAAAGTTATTTCAATTCGCTAATGTAGCTGGAGTGATGTTTCGTGCATGTACAAAATTGGTGGTGATGGAAATGACATTGGTAACTTCAGAAAGAAATAACATGTAGAGGTCAACAGCTCCAGCCTTTCTTGACGTTGCAGCATGTAAGAGATCACATATGGAGTAATACTGGGGACACACTCACTTTGCTTCCTCCCCAATCCTCAACCACCACAGCTTCTAATCATGTCATTCTATTACATTATGGTAGAAGTGCTGCTTAAATTAATTACAATCATTCAACCTTTTGTCCATCGTTTCTTTTTTATCACTGTAACTTATTACCCGCCTTCTGTTTTTATCCCCTCCGCTTTTGATAGTGAGTATTTATCCTTGCCTTTCTTTCCCCAATGGATTTGATTTTCCTACCCTTGTCTAATTTGATATAGAAGAAAACATCGGTTTATCCCAAAAAGCTGTTTACAACGTTTTGGAGCTTACTGTTTAACCTGAATTGTAACACTTAGTTGAAACAGAATGCTGAGCTATGTTGCTTCTTTTACTTTAATAATTCTAATTGGTCTTTCGTCTATTTGCCTTGTACGCTCTTCCCAACCAGTATTTAATCTTGTCTTCATACTGTTGATAGAGTTCCTAGATCAAAATTGTCTCTAAGTTTAGCGTGTGACCACACATGAATCATCTATCGCCCACGAGTTCAAATCAACTCCTTTCATTGAAGATGAAAGCATTTTCTCCAAGAGAAAACAGATAGGACTAAGATGAATTTATCCACTGTGCTAGCAATGAAACCATTTAACTATTTCATCAGAGAAACCTTCACTCGGGTTTCAGAGAATTCAAAGGAGATTCTCTCCCCAGCATAGCAGTCACCTGAGGAAGAGGGGAGCATCGACTTTTCTGGTACAGGCTTTGCAGAATTAGGCAAAACACAAGCACACTCGCGCGCACAGGTACTCAGAGCAACAAATTATGACCATGTCCAAATAATGAGATTAAGAAATGTACAGCTATTGAGAGCTAGAATGAAAAACAGATGCTAAGAGCTCCTAGAAATATGAAACAGAAGAACTTATCAACAAAAGAAAAGGAAAAACGAGACAATAAACAAGTCCAAGTTCTCCAGCCCAAATAAGCAGGTCAAATCCAATAGTAGTATTAGTATATAAGCAAAATCATATGTGCTCATTTCATCAGTTAATTACAATCAAAGCAATATGAAACGGTTGCATCTTCTTGCAAAAAGTCTGATGCAGGGGTCAGGGTTATCCTAGGCATTTCTTCTTCTTTAAAAGAGAAATTAAAATGGGGAAGAGCAATATTCATATGTCAGTCAATTGGGAAAAGTTCTACAAAATGGCCAATCTAGTATTCAGCAGTCTATTTAACTAATAAAAGGGAAGAGGCCCACAAATACAATGATAATCCTGTAACAACCAAACCAATGAAAACCTTGGTAGGGGACACAAAATATGGTGCACAGCAAATGAAACTTGGAATATGTTGCTTCGCACTATTTTATCTTCTGATTGCGTAAATCGGGGCATGCTGACTGAAACTAAGAGAGCCGGCACAACTAATCAATCTTCAACTACAGTAGTTAATTAGAATATGTAAGGGCGCCAATACAATGATGACAGTAAGAAGAAAGTCACCTAAGCAAAAGGCGCCAATACAATGATGACCGTAAGAAGAAAGTCACCTAAGCAAAAGGTAACTCCCATAAAAGAGTACTAAAACATCATAAATCCTAGCAAATCTTGTTATGATGAGATGACTGGCATTCGTAATACAGTCATACAAAAACCTCTAG